>CABEEJ010000017.1:159676-225167 GCA_901482245.1 Timema douglasi | reverse complement strand
ACACTTCTTAAAAGGATAATTAATATGCTTAATAAAAGGTAAGTGTTCTTCCTTAAATCAAAATTCCTTATTTAAACTATTTAAAACAATGTTTTACGTTGTTCCCTCCGTCTTTTTACTTAATTTAATATATGTAAACATTGTCATTAGTCAGGCCGGCAACATGCTGGTGAGCTTCGGAGATTTCACGCAAATTTAAATTAGAAATTGTTCACAAAAGTAGAAAAAATATAGGGAAATACAAGGTAGGGTGGCAAATAATATCACAGTATAAACAGCCTCCATCACTTAGAAATCTTCTGGTACACTCTTAACTCTGAATTGAAAATGACACAACTTTAATTCAACCACAAGACTCTCAGCCCTGTAACTAAACAGCTTACAAAACCTGCCAAATACATCATCCAGCAGCCACTTTCTCTAGCAACATCACCAACTCCATCTATACCATCAAAATCAATCGCACATGAATCCAGTAATCTAATTTACCAACTAGAATGCCAATAATGTACTGCACAATATGTTGGCCTCACCACTGAAACTCTCCGTAAACAAATGAATGGACACCGCCATGACACTAAAATAAAGAATCCAGAAAAACCAGTTTCAGCACACGCCTCCACTCATAACCTTAACTTTGGGGTTGTTACACTGTCACTGTGTTAAAATCATTTAACAAGAGAGAATATGTCTCAGTTAAGAAGATGGGAAATGGCACATCAATGAATCACAAAATCTAGAAAACCACCCAACCTAAATATTCGCCAATTTCAACCCAGAGGCTACACTAGCACCCCCTACCATTCATAGAGTAATAACCATTCAGAGAATTTCAACTCCACCAGAGAAGTTTTCATCCATACCAATCAAGTTGGCATCACTGAAGACAACATTCTGTTTAGTCAATTACTACTTCCTGAGGAAGATATTATAACAGCATCAAAATATTGAAGTGTGTGTACCATTTACCTAATAACCTATAATTTTATTTATTACAAATTTTTTTTGCTCAATGCACTTTATTTCATACATATTAAAGAGTAATAGGTAATGTTATAATGGGTGTTTTATTAATTATCTACTACAAATTATCCTTTGGTGGTCAGCCTATTTTCTTTTTAACATATAAGTGGTAGATTTAATTATTCAACTAAATAGAGCAAAAAGTCAAACATCAGACATTCTGGATGGCTCAATTGTAGACCATTGGTGTGCTAAGTCAAAGATCCCAGTTTTGATTCCTGTGCCCAGGTGTAATTTTTCAACTAATTATATGAATTGTGGTCTTCTCCATACAGACAGTATCATAGTTGCAATATTTGCGGTTGTGTGTTGATATTTCTCTCTCTAGTTTTCCATAGTATGTATAAAAGTAGAACTTCAATTAAAATTTGTCTCTGCATATTTCAAAAGCAACATGACAGATGTGCCACTATACAAAAATAAATGAGAAGATACTGGAAAACAGAATAAGAAATAAAATGAAAGGAAGATGGAGAAAGGAACAGCATGTATTTAGGGAACAGAGGTCTACAATAGACTTAATGCTTGCCATATTACATAATTTAATTTTATATATTTTAATTATTTCAATATAATAATAAATACAATTATTTAAATAAAAAACTTCATATTAAATATATTAATATCATATATTATTAAAAATATTACATGGCACATAAAATAACTATATTAATATATATATTATAATCATTAATATAAAATGATTAAATCTTACTATACCACAAAAAAAAAATCCAGTTATATGGAAACTAATCAATAAGCCTACCAAATAAAATCGATATTTCCGGTATAACTGTAATTATCAATTAATAGCTTTGTTAATTTTACAATTAACCAAATATGATTTAAAAAATTATTAAAATGATAAAAACTAAAATATGTCATGAAAATAATATCACAATAATTAAGTAGTACACTAAAACATCCAAAAGAACTTTTGTCTACTAATGGTCAAAACCTGTAGTATCCCCTATAGTTAATTATTGAAAGGGTAGGTATTGGCAGAAATAATTGTTTGCGAATAAACGGGGAACATAGTTCTGCTAAATTGGCACCAACACACTAAATAAAGTGTGTCAAACTTCAGTAACTATAAGAATTAAACTATTAAGGATAAAAAAAATACTGTGGGCCAAATATTACAGCTAACATTAAATTATAGAATGCTATTTTGATATCTTTTATCGACTACATTTAAACATTAATATGAAAATCATGTTTTCCCCCTGATATCTGGTGTGAAAGAAAATTTGTGTTTTAATTCACTGTTGCACCGAGGTTACACTATTTACAAAGCATATTAGCTTTAGAAACCCTTATGAAATGAAAATGGACATGTAAAACAATAATTTAAAAAAACCAATACTGTGGTTATAAAAAATAGAATTACTTTATTTTAAACTCATTTATGAGATTTCTCATTTAACATTTCAAGCAGTTTTATGGTAAGGACATTTTAATTATTTTCGATTTTGAACTCAAATATGTGGATATTGTAATAATTAAATTGCTTGCTTTGCACATGTAATATAATTTTTAATTTAAATTATCAATAATATTGACCAAACAATGGTGTATTCAAGGGAGAATTTTGGGTACTCAGAACCCCTCCCTCCCACCATTATGTTGCATTACTGAATGGTCAAGTGGCATCTCATTACTATTACAATGTTCTATATTCAAACTTCCTAGAAAAAGGGTGGACAAAATATTCCCTTTCCCCCACCATAGATGAATCTCTTTCTCCAAGTAGATCAACCACGCCTGTTTTAGAGTAAGAATGTATAGTTTGTCTCATGCCCATTCAAAAGACAACTGTTATGAACAAGTTTGCTAGTGTAATTATTTTTAAATCTTGAACACGTTTTAATAGTATTTAAAACTTACTTTACAATGGCTCGCCTACTTCTGGCCAGCTTATTTGACAATGAAAGAGGAAACCTTATATTTATTCCAAGAATGTAGGGGGGGACTTGTGTTAAATATACTTTTGCTGTCTTTATAAGCAAAAAATAACATGTTTGTTTTAATAATCTAAAAAAAGACCTGTATACAAACTTTGCAAACAGGGTGTTTGACACTACTGATCTAAGTGGTTCCACTAAATAAGTTCTTAATTTGGCACTAATAACTTCAAAGTATGTTACAAGTTAACCCATTCTAGTCAATTTTATATGATAGCAACAATAATGTGCCAGATGTAAGTTGAATTAATAAAATTGTTAATTGTTATCTCCCGTTCAGTATGCTATTATTTTCAATGCTAAAATATGATAAAAGACTTGGAAAGAAATAATTTACAAGTACAATATAGTCAATCTACTTAAAATATAAATAATATACAAGCTGTCAATGGAATTAACCAATTACCAAATATTAAATAATGCAAGGAATAGAGCCAGAGTTCCATTGTAGATTAATGTCACCAAAAACTGTTGGTAAGAAAATAAACTAGCAGAAATTGGTCACTTCATAGCAACACTCCTTGAGTCTTTACTATTGAATTGGCTATGTATTGGTATAAAGTCTTATCTATCAAGTTTTCCAGCTTAAGTCAAAGGGTGAAAACATCTTATGGGCTGGGTTTTGAACTTGGTAATGGAGAAAGATTTGATTCAACAGTGTTGACTAGAACTTAACTTAGAATTTAAGTAAATTTAACTGTCAATAACTTGACCATGAGAAAAAAGGAATCATGACAACTCTAATTAAATAGATAACATTCTTGTTTGTCCTATGAGTTTTAAATTGAGTCATTTCATGTCTGGTCAAACTAGTATCAAGAAAATCTTTACTCAAGTAGAGATTTGTATTGACCCTCTTTACTCAAGTAGAGATTTTGTATTGACCAAATTGTTAAAAAAAAAGTAATACTATAAAATTTAATAAGCCATTTTTGTAAGGATTGATTCTGGTTTTACTACGAAAACCTGCCTACTTTCAAGAAATGTAAATATATTTTATAATAAACAAAAGTTTCAATTCAGATACGGCACAATATATTTGTCAATCACTGTCACATTCTTGTGCCAATCAAGGTGGGCAACACCAGTGATTTCAAATACTTTTAATCTTCCTTGTTTATCTAAAGTCTGCAAACCAAAACTGTCATCAAGATATGCTTTTCGCTGCCTGAAGTCTACCACTTGTTCTGTCTCGTTGAAATAACCAAAATGACTGGAAATAAACAAAACATTATTAGTACAAAAGAAGCATGAAAACTCCAAAATTTGCGGTTATTATAGATATATTAAAAATGCTCAACTTCATTGTAACTTCAAGTGGGGTGTTCAAACATGTGAAAATTGTGAGTTCTTTTTGGATATTGTGCTACATGTTAAATATGGATGGGTCAGTTCCAAAATTTTGACCTTACCTATAAGGAGCCAATAGAGTGTACATTCCTGCATCAAGTTATGAGAGAAAATACTACATTCACATAAAACACTGTTCAAGGAAGGAGAGAGGAGAGGAAAAAAATAATCATAAACATGACTTCTACTTTCTAGTTATCTTAATCTAATGTCTAATATTATTTTATAAATTTCATACTCACATTGCTTCACTTTCAGTCCCTTGTTTAAAGGTTAGTAGCCACAAATTCAAATAAATGGAATTCAGGGTAAAGAGGAGTAAATACAGTATTACGTGTTTAAATCAAGATGGCTCTCTGAGGAAAAGAGAGGAAGAAAGTTATAACAACTAACTTTGTTACATTATTTTAATATTTAAAAAACAAAACATCATTAAACACCATGAATATTTAATCTTTTATTTGGGTAATTTATCAAGTTGTTTTCTTTGTAATTTTTTAGAAACCTTTAAAAGACATTAATATTTAGCATATAGGAGAGCCTTAATAATAATATGGGTTATATTTAAACATTCCCAGTACCTTGACTGCCATGGTGTTATGACACCGTCATCGGGCCCACCAATTAGCACCAGTGTCTTCAGCTTAGTCAGACCCTTCCTAAACAGTTTACTACTGTTAGATAAGAGCTCGTTGTTCACGTAAGGCAAGAACTTGCTATAGTTATAATAGAGGGATTGGTGGTGCGGATCATTCCAATAGTTCCCCACCGAGGTGTGTTGTCCTATGATTGAGTAGAACAGTTCGTACGCAGTCTCACATACCAGGCTGGGGAAGAATAAGTGCAGAAACTGGGCTGGAGGAATAAAACAAAAACAGGAAACATGTATTTATTTGAGAGATCTGAGTTTTATCCTGACCTCAAAAGGGGAAGGTTTCCTTATGATATGGTTATAAAAGATTTGTGAGTGCAGTTTCTCACTATATTCACCCTAAATTAATGCCCTTGGTTAAATAATTTATTAATTTAAATGTACATCAAAAGTATAATCTTTTGTAAGTTTCTGAGAATATCCTGTGATTACTCTAGCCCTTTTTAGAAGAATTTTTGACTAAATATGGCAAAACAATGTTTTATCTCAATTTTATAATATACGAGTGCTAACACTAAATAAGAGCATGCTTCAACACTAGTGTCCAGTCAGAATACCATACTTTTTTTACACCATTTAAAACTAGTTTATTAACTCTGTAAATTAAAGAGAACAATTTAGAAGAAATTCACCTGGATTTATATGGAAAAATAAATAAAAATCTCGAGGAGCTAACTCAGATGTGAGTCGGTAAAGAGAATACTCCATGCAGTCTAACCTGTCAATAATATCTTATAATACTTGTAATAAATGTTCTTTACCATGATAGTTGATTTGTTGTCTAGTAAAAATATAAGCCGGAGAGCTTATAAAAACAATGGCAGCAGATTTCAATCAACCACATTTACCAAACATGAGCTATTCAAGAATAAATAATTTCATAGAAGTGGACCAATATAAATACATGACATGCATTTCAAGATTACATTACTATATAATCACTAGGGGAATAAAGGGGAGAATGGTGACAACTCTTCTCCTACCTCATTCATTTTTTTTATTTCGTACTTTAGGCGTGGTGGTTTCTACACATGCACAATGGTAATATCTTGCTTAGACTCAGTTGAACACTTTCTGTTATTTGCTCCTCCCATCTCTTTCTTGGTTTACCTTGTGGTCTTTTTCCTACAAACTTAATTTCCAACGTTTGCTTTGGCAACCTCTATTTTTACAACCTCATTACTTGCCCATACCATCTTAGTCTTGCTTCCTCTACCATCTCATGTACTTTCTGTACCTTCACTCTTTCCTGAATCACTTCTTTCCTAATCTTGTTTCTACTCATGACAGCTAACATATTCCCCACAAACTTCATTCCCATGTCCTCCACTTAATTTTCTAGTCTCTCTTACATTCAATATCCATGTTTCTGCTGCATATGTAAATGGTAGCTATGGGTACAAAGTATGCCCTAAACAACACTTCAAGGGCACTTCTCTTCTCAATAGCAGATATTTTACACACCTATAGAACAACTCTTCCTGCTGTCCTCTTCCGATTCAATCCTCTCTGCTTTCACTTTTGCCTCAATCATGCTTCTAAGAACATTCTGTACTCTTCTCAGCCCTATTCAACTTTATAGCTTTTTAATAAGCCTTATCCTCTTCCCTGTCATTACCATCATGCCACACTTTGCCATACTAAATTTCATTCCACACTCTTTCACTTCCTCATTCCGTTCCTTTAGCTGTTCCTGTACTTCCACTTCCTCTTACCCCCATACCATCAAGTCATCAGTAAACATCGTGGCTTTCATTTTTCTCTCTCAGAGTTTTCCTTCCACTTTACTCATGGCCATTACCATTACAAATAGTAGTGTCGAGAAAGCACTCCCTTGCTTCATTCAATTTTTTTATTTGGGACAAGTCCATACTCCCATTCTTTGTCTTTACATAACCCCTGTTATCTTCCCACATGCTTTTCACTCTCGTTACATCTCCTCCATCACTTTCCAAAATATCCTATGACTTCTCCACATCAATAAATGCCATTAAGAAGTTTTTTTCCAAATTCATACCTTCTTTCCATCAGCTGTCATATGGCAAAGATTAAGTCTATTGTAGACTTTTGTTACCTAAATCCGTGCTGTTCCTCTCTCCACCTTCCTTTAGTTTTATCTCTGATCCTCTTTTCCAGTATCTTTTCATACATTATTGTAGAGTGGTACATCAGCGTTATCCCCCTATAATTTGTACACATCTTCCTGTCTTTCTTGAAAAAGGTACTATATATAGCTCCCCTATTCCAGTCTTCTGGTACTTTGTTCTCCTTCCAAACCATTCTCATCATCCTGTATAACCATTGTCTACCTACTTCACCTGCTGCTCTTATCATTACCACCGTCAATTTGTTCACATCCGGTGCTTTTCCTTGTTTCAGCCTCTTTAATGCGTCCTCCACCTTTTCCCATGTGGGACCTCTTTCCTCCTCTTTTGCTCTTTTTTCCTGCTCCTCTGTTTCCCTCTTACGTTACTATAAGTAAATTGTTTTAATCTTTGAAAGTTTAATATTAGGGCGATATTCGAACACTACCGTTTTTTCACATAACAGTTAAATATTTGTGAATTTTTTAGTTAAAAAAATGTAATAATTAAAAGATGTTTACGTTTTATTATGCAATTAGACATTGACCTCTTTCATTCCATTCAAATTTTTTTTCCAAGACAATTTTCATTGAAAAGCTGAAGATGACTGGGCTGCTCACTGTGTAGAGCAGTAGACAGTGATAAGCTGAACATGCCAATAAATAAAGAACCAAGCAGGATAGCCAACTGTCACAAAACTAAACTGATTCAAAATGAGTGTGTATATGATAATTACAGCACGTCACCTGTTAGCTACTATGCACAGGGAAAACCTGTATTTAACTACAAGTTATCTTTTAAAGATGTATACATGTGAGCGGTAAAAGTTCAATAGCGTCGTATTTATTGAACTTGGCTCAGATCTAAGACACTCAAAAATATGAATAAATTATATATTAAATGTCGGGAATAAACACATGACATGTTATAATTTCACAAAATAAATAAATCCATTCATGCTTTTTGTTTTTAAAATTAGAATGCAATGAAATGGAAACATTTAAAAAAATTATTTCATTAGCTAGTTTTTACAAGGTTTGAAAATTACATAAAAAATTAGTAAAGGTGACCAGATGTGTTATTCAAATAAGCAAGTTATTACAATGTTGGATTATTGAATAATTTTCTTGGTAAAAATGGTTGTTTAGATCCCTGCATAATAGGTAGGCACAGCCTTATGGTGGGATGGAAAGGGATGCGAGGAAAAGCCATGGTTTTTCCAGTTTTTATGGGAAAATATTTTTTTGGCTAAAATAAATACAGTACAAAGTTAAATTTTCTTCAAATGCTGATATCAACAGTTCATGAATATCTGTCATGGGCATGGTGACATCAACAAACTTTTTAAATGAAGAGAAAAAGTTGTAATTAAATTCCTGAACACCCTCGACAGATATTCAAGAAATTTTGAGGTCACCATCTGAAGAAAATTAAATTCTATTTTTGTACTGCCAAAAAAAGGTTTTGCCATAAAAATTACAAAAACACTGGCTTTTACTCGCAACCCCTTCCTTCACACCTTAAGTTATCGGAATTTGGATTGGTAGTTTTACTTTACAAGATGGTAAATATTGGTTTCCTTTTTTTTTTATGAAAGGCTGGGAGGGTTACACTGGCTAGGTCATAGCCTCAAAAGGGTTATATGATTGAAAATAGTTTGAGAAGTATTTAATCCCCTAGATAATTCACAAATTATATATTTTCTATAGTGATTGCAACTGGACAGTAATGATCTACTTACTTCCATACTGCCCAGCTTGTGGGGCACTGAGAGAAATGAATGTCTTAACATTGTGGTCTGGAAAGTTTTCGAGTATGGATCTTGCAATCAAGCCGCCTTGAGAATACCCTTGAAAAAATATAAAAAAATAATCATACCAACTGTACAAATTATTGTTTTTTTCATAACAAGCTTATGGTGCACAGATTCTTAACATGTTTTGACATATCTACATCATTACCCTAAATAAAAAATTAAATTGATGTAAATGATGAGTCCACGTCATGTTTGTGAGTAAGCAGACAGCCAAACAAGGAACGAGGGATTTAAGCTAAGAGGAAGAATAAATTACATTTTTATATTAATATTTATTTCTCTTAGACTCAAAACATTGTATACATTTTCTCAACTTTTTATTTACTATAAATCAACGAATTCATCCTCCTAATTATGACTTTATTTAAAATGTGTATCTGGTGTTATTATTTTTAACAGACTAAAAACATTTGATATCAAAGTGCGTTAAATTATTTTATATGTTTGTAATTTAACAATTTCTAAATTATCTTCTTTTATCTTTATTAATAACTTTCCATATATTTCAAACTTTTACATTGTCTTGGTATCGTTGTTCTTTTAACTAAGTGTCTTATGATAATATCTAAACTAAGCCTATATGTTTTATGCATTGTACATTTTACAATCAATTATATTTTTAAAAAATATTTTATTTTTCTTAATTGATTTATAATGGTAATTGCTAAATATTGTGGTTCTAATCACTTTTATTTTGATGATCAGCGAGTTTATTATTTGATGGAAAATAAAGTGTGAACATGTTATTAAAGTTCTAGTGTTGTGGTTTTGAACTTCAGTATCATAACCTTAAATTTCAATATATTTTGATAAAAATTGATGCTCAATGAAAGGGATGCCATGCATCATAAAAACGTTTAGTGTTTAATGTTTAATGTGAAGGAAAGTGTCAAAACACTTTTTAATTTATTATTACCAGAGCCTGGCTTTTAATGACCTAAAATTATCAAATTGTAATGATACTGTTTTGGACCCCTCTCAAATATTTAAAAAGTCATGGATGAAGTGGGTTTTTTTCTTCTTTAAAGAACTGTATGTAAAGTTTCCTTTTAGTACTTCATCCATGGAGAATCGTTTTCAGAAGTAATTTTAATACACCATGTTTTAAAATTTCTTTCTTTAAAAGACAAACTCAGTTGTATTTGAAAATTAGGTGATATGCTGGCTCCCTCTACCCAATAGGAAGCTAACCTTATAACATCAAGTTGCCAGGAGTTCTCCTATTAGTTAGTTTTAACACTAGTGACAAGGGCTCCAAGAAGCAAGGGGTAGGTCATATATAAGCAGCTTGTGCATATAAATCTGGACAGAGAAACTAGTAATATCACACAAAACATAGTAATTTTCAGAGAGAAAATCTCAGTTTGTAAAAGTACTAGCTCAGGATTTCTGTATCAGTTCGTAAATGAACAAAACTGTATCAATGTCAATTTTATAATTATAAAAGTGAAATAAATAAAATAAATTGAGTACAATGTTAAATCTCTACTAATTTCAACCATTAACCAATCAATAATCCTACAGTGAGAGAAACGTAAACTCAGATTTTCATACCCATGTGATAACAAGTGTGTAGTAAGACATGCACGCGTCGTCATCTTAAATCCTCGATGTCATTATAATTACTGCTCAACCTTAAGGCATACAACGGTCCATATCCACGTTATCACATAAAATCCGGTATAACAATAATTGGTTCCCAATCACACTATAAAATGACCAAATTTTTAAAAAACAAAAGACTTTAAATATAAAAAAATGACCTAAAAATATGAACAAAGAAGGTGTAATAAATGCACACGACTAAATCAAACCTGTGCTTTATAAATGTAAACTAAAAATTATTCATGCAATGAAGTTTTTAATAATGAATTTCTTGCATTCTGCTGAATATAATGTTGCTTTATAAACATGTGCTTCAGAAGTAATAACTACCTCCTCCCACGCATCCCTCTCCAGCCTAGTTGTGGTTTCACCGGGAATGAGTATTTAAAACTATGGAGCAAAAATGATAAAACGCTCATGGCCTAAATTATCTTGTCATTCAGACAACTTGGTATTTTATGCTTTGGTAAAATAGTGATAGGATTGAAAACTATACTTAAACAAGAATTCCTTATAATGACAACACTTAAGATAAATGTCAAAAAATGACTTTAAAAAGATGAAAACCAAGAAAAAATTACCTGAAATTTCAAAATGACAAAAACTGACCTTTAAAATATACATTTCTCCAACCAGGGGATCATGAACAGAGTTTATGTACTTATGAGCATTGTATATGATGAACTAATAAAACGATGACATGTTATCAAAATCTGTGCCCTAATTATTACTATAGTGTTCTGTCTTATGACAAGTACATTTCTTTCGTCAGTGAATTTAGACAGTCAATGCACTCTGTCCTCTGCCTCCTTCTTCAACTCACCAAAATTTTCTTCTTTCCTTCAAGTTATCCAATATTTGAATTCTTCTTCTGTCTAAGCTCCTCTTTCCTTCTATGACATCATGCAGAAGTCAGTTTCTTCAAAGGATGTGTCCAATCCAGTTTGATTTGTATCGAAGAATCGCATCCAAAATGGTTCTCTTATCATCCACTCTTCTTATGACTTCTTCATTTGTCACCCTTTTTCTCCAAGTATTTATTTTCCATCTTTCTAACAGTACAAGTTTCTGCTCCATACAATATGTTGCTCTAAATGTAGCATTTCATCAGTTTCTTTCTCAGTTCCATACTCAACTTTCTGGTCAGCAGTAACTTCTTGTTGTTGAAGACTTCCTTGGCCATGATGATCCTTGACCCAATTTCCTTGGTGCAGTAGGTATCTTTTGTCAACAGATTTCCCAGGTACTTCAACTGCTCTGTTTTCCAACTCCTGGTTTCCAATTATGATTTTTAGTGGCCCATCATTTTTTGAAATCACCATCACTTTTGACTTCTCAATGTTGATCTACATGCCATATCTTCTCCCTATCTCCACCAGCCAGTCCATCTATTCCTGTAACTCTTCTTCATTTTTGGCCAGTGACGCTAGATCATCTGCATATTTTATTGCGTTGATGACACGTCCTTCTATCCTGAAATTTTCATGTCCCTCCAGGGATTCTCTGACCAGCCACTCTCCATACAAGTTAAAAAGACTGGATGATAAACAGCATTCCTGCTTTACTCCTCTTCCTATCTATACGCTGTTGGTTTCTTCATCATTCAGCCTCACCTTCACTCGCTGTCCCAGGTACAGGTTTGCAATCAGCCTTCTGTCCCTCCAGTTTATTGATGAAAAGTAGCTTTGAGATTTGACATTCCTTAGTCAGCCACCACTTGAATTAATTAGATATAAAGCTTTAAAGTAAACAGAAACTCATTTCTGATATGTTAAGGGCTGTCAAAGATTTTTAGTTAAGAATAAAGCTACTTGGAAAACCAATGGAAAAGGCTGGTGGTATTTTATTTCCTTTGATTTGATTTGTAGAAAAGGACCAATAAATATTTTCTTTCGCAGTGTTTGTTCTGAAAAAATGACTAATTTGTTTGTTCATTATTTTAATAATTAGATTCAATATTTGTGTGGTAGCTATGTGTCTTTGAAAATCCAATATTGAATTCAACGATGCTTCAGAAAACTTGAAGAGAGAATTAATATAACTTCAGTATTAGTCAATTTTGCATAGTAGTTTCGGCAAGAACATTCTAATTATTTCTAATGTTTCTTTATCAGTTTCTTGATTCTTTGGATTAATAAGTTAGTACCAAGCTTGGTATGGGAAAGTATTAGATAGCAGTTATTGGGGAAAAATCACAGTTGCATTAAAAATCAATCAGCCATGTGCACTTATATAATAATATAATGTGATGTAAATTGGCATTTAGAAAATAAAACTAAATGTTTTCTTTCAGAGCAAAGACAGACCTAAATAAAGCAAGTTTAACCTATTGTCATTATAATATTTGGTTTTTTGGCCAATAGAGGTGTTAAAAGCATATTATATCTTTCAATGTACCCAACAGCCTAAAGAGTTGAGCACTACTGGCCGGGCCAGATTTCCCACTAGGTACCATAGGCATAGGGTCTAGGGCTGACAATAAAAGTGATATATTTAAAAATTGAAAATTTGCCTTGAAAAATAAGGGGAAAATATTTTGAGAAAGAAAAATAATACAACTAAAATGTTAAAAATATTTCACAATATCTAAACTACCAATACAATTTCCTAAATATAATTTTTTCTCTTCGTGTTGCAGAAAAATCTTATTAACATCCGCAAAGTGCATATTATGAAATTAATATCACAGTCAATGTACAGATGATCCAAAGATAATTGACGATCTTGACTCATAGTTGAGAGTGTACAATCCTTGATTTGCTAATTGCAATGCTTCCCTAAAATTAAAAAGGAAATAAAGAAAATAAAAGTAAAATAATGTTAAAACAAATTATTATAATTAGAAACCTCGCCAACAAGAATACTGTTAATATTGGTTGAGATGGCAGCACTTCTTTCTTAGAGCAAGCAATACTTTCTCAGACTGACCAGCTAGAGAGCTGGTCTTGCTCTTTACTCTGTCATTTGTTTGTTTCCGGGTCTGCCCGAACCTCATCGGGGAAAGAGAAGCAGCGTTCTCCTAGGCGAGTAATGGCTTAATTAACTTTCGTGATTGATGTATAATCGTAGCTAGTATACTGTTAAAATCTTATTCTTAGGTTATTAGCAACATTTATTGTTTCTATATATAATTATGGGCATTATATTTCAAAATAAAGTATTTATCACAAATTTAGAGTAAGTATAGTTTTATTTTACAAGAATATTGATGCTTGTTTGATCTTCCAAGGTAAGCGGTTTGTTTCTCTGTGTACAGTAGCAGAATGATGGATACGTCAACAAACGCGACAGTGGAAAAGAAGGGTTGCTGTGTCGAAAATCATAAGTAATAGTTTGGAGCATTTTTTTTAGTCTTTTGGTGAAAAAAGAAAATAATTGAAATAGGTAGACCCACTAAATCTTTAGGTGTAGCAACAAAATACTTTGACATTCCAACACTCAATTTTATGAAAATATTTATTAATTATCAGGGTACTGGGTTGGTGGAAAACTATATAAATTGACTTAAAATTTACTAATGATAATGGTGTGTATAATAAATCTGGTTTGAGTGATATAATAATATTTGCAAATCTATTAAAAGGGATGCCAAATGTCAAACTTATTTGCAGGCCACAACTCAAGACAAAACATCTGCAATCCTAAATTTACCATTATCATCATTTGAATTCGAATTAAAATTATTATTTTAATATATATCATTTAATGATTGAGTAATATTTTTAAGATCACCAATGATTTTGCTTTATTCCATTCATATTTTGTGTCACGCTCTACCTTTATTCCCCATAGTACTTATAAAAAAAACAGTGTGAGCTTCCAATTAAATTATGGTCTATGATCACCTTTATTGTAGCCTCAGTGCTTCCCTTTGCCCAGAATTGACCACACACCACTGGATTGGTCCTATTTTCAGTCGAAATTTAACTAAAACCAACTATTAGTACACTGATTTTTAACTATAAGTGAACTATTTTCTAGTTAAAATCAAATTGTATAGTTTAGTTGGAAATTTATTCACTAATATTAATAAAATATTACACAATACCTAATGTGATAAATTGTATGTTTTAGTTGGAAACTAGCTATTAGCAGTTATTTACTTCTAGAAATCAGATGCCAAGAGTTCAAAAATCACTGGAAATAATTATTTTGTTAATGTTTACTTTAGTATGGAACTATTTTACATTAGCATTACTTTTTAAGTACTTTATGTATGGTCTCTGCTTTGGGAAATGTTGGTTACAACTATTTATCTTAATTATGTCATCCCTTAAGGCCAAGTCAACCAGTTTTACAGAACATAGGCCTACACCTTACTTCAATGGAGTCAAGTACCAATGAGATTGATGCCTTCTGGGTGTGCTGCTGAGATTTTCATTAAATCATTGCCTAATTCGTTGACTTGGTGCCACATTGGTGAAAGGCTGGACCAACCACTGAATCTGTTTGTGATATAGGTCTTGGTTCCAGGATGGAGCTAAAACATAAAATAGTAGGAAACTTGGTAATTTATCAATGTACTTTATAATTCCTAGGCATCAAATAATCTAGGCCTATTTTTAAGGTTTGAATGCCAATAACCATTGAAACTAGGCGACCTTTTTCAAATCCATGATTTAAGTATATATTTTAACAATCCTTGTGTTGTGGTTAACTAAGATAGCACACTTAGATCCTTTTTTTATAAACAATTTTTATATATTTTCCAAAATTATCAATTATTTATTGTCATGTCAAGATTCTTTAGCTTAGTCATTAGGGCAGGGCTATTCAATTGGTAGCCCACGGGCCACATCCGGTCCGCCAAGCTCCGCAGATTTAAAGTCCAACTACTGTATCACTGGAGATGTGTCGTATAGTTAAGACAGTATGAAGAAGCACCTAATCTTGAACGATCTGAGAGATCCTCCATCTCTTATCAGTGGTGGAGAAAACTGCAAGCCCAGTGTTACTCAGTTCTTGGCACCACCAACATTGTGTGTTTACAAGAGTGTGTGAGCTTACTCTCCAGGGGTGTGCACTCTAGACCCGATATCTCTTCCTCCACGTAAAGACTGAGCTATATAACATATTCTTGGTTTTGACCCTGAACAATGCAGGTGACCAGGCAACAAAGTAGCTGAGAGTGACCCACATCACTTCTCCCCTCCACCCAACAGTAGCTGATGTCTCATCAGTTTATATTTGCCTGGCTTATTGTTCATGTGTTATTTATAGTATTAGCAGAGTGCTTTGCTTGTAATTAATCTTATTGTAAGTTTTCTAGAATGGCACTTTCTAGTTTGAATAGTAAAAAAAGGAAGGTTGATGATGAAAATTAATTTCACTGAAATAAATCAATATTATAATAGGATAGATATCAAATTATGTTTCACTCCCCCCCTCCCTCCACTTTCCCCTTTAAACTACAAAAGTATAATCTAATAATATTCAAAATTACTGCCAGATTGAATTAAATGATAGGCCCACCAAATATTATGATTTTTTGGAGTGGCCCAATTGAATAACTAATTGGATAGCCCTGCATTAGGGCATCAGTCTAATTAGCCAAGAGTCTAGGTTTTATTCCTGATATGGCAAAAACTTTTATTATTGGTGAAATTGGGACATCTCCTTTCAAAGTGATGGTAGTCCTGAGAATCTTTTAGAGAGGGGCAAACACTGCAGTAAAATTAAATGAGATGATAATTATGGTATATAGTTCAACCTTAAAGTTTAGGCTAATATAATTTATTTTTTTATATAGTGTATAATGTAGAGTACATATTTTTATAGTTCTTATATAAAACTCAGTCTTTACACAAACAATTCTTGTTAAGAATAGAATTATTGTGAAGAAGATAGTGTAACTAGGTATATTTGTAAGCAAACAATATGTTATTAGTTAGTCTACACTTAAACAAAACCACTTTCAGATATAACCTAATTAGAGTTGGGTCAAATCCACTATTTTATGAATCTGAATCTCCAATTTAACTTTGAATCTCAAATCTGAATCATGGAAAAAATTATAGACATAAGAGGAAATATAAATGTAATTGATTCATTACAACATTCAGTTAAGTGTTAAATTATTAGTCTGGGGCCTGGTTCTTAAATCCATCCTATAATTATTACAATTGTTTTTGAACCACCAATAAGCAGTATTAGAGCTCTAAAACAAATTTCCCTTGAAAAAATGAATATATTTTTTAAAGGGATTTGAGTCTCAAATCTGAAATTTTCTTGAATCTACTTAGGGGTTTGAGGCCCTATCCCCAATAGAAATTCATTGTCTGTATATTGCTTGAGTTTTATTTTATATTAAACTTACATGAATCTTGATCACACATTGTGTTTCTTTATTATAGGTGAATATTACACTACTCATACATATGCAAGTTAGGTTTATTTAAGCATCATGTCTTAATACTCCTTTGGGTTGTATGCCTATATACTAATTATCACTAATATTTTAGGGATTAGGAAGGTTTAATTTAGAATAGATGCACCCAAGTTTTTGTGGAGTAAGAGGGGAAAGCCATTAAGGAAAATCAACCCTCATTACACCTGACCGGGATCAAACCCTGATCTCACCATCTTCATCAGTCTAGTCTATTGCCTTAGACCACGTGGCCACCAAATCGAATAATGTTAAGCCGATCATGATCCAGGCATCAGGTCAAAGAGACTTGGTCCTAAAATATGCTATGAAATCAGAGGTGGTAAAAATGTTTTTGAATTTGAATCAAATTGAATCAACCAAGATTATATTATCTTGAAAACGTTTAATATAGATTAGTAAATTTATACAAAACTCGTCCAAATCACTTGTGTAATGACGATCATGTGTTGATTAAAGGCCGTTCACCGTAGGAATTGTTCTCTGAAAGGCCTTTTTTTTCCTACCAGAAATCTATTATATAGTAGGATATTGGTAGGAAAAAAGGCCTTTCAGAGAGAGAGATTCCTACCGTGAATGGAGTTTACATGTGATTCTGTGCGCTATAATGGCTTTGAGTCATCCATTACTTGTGATTACTTTTTTTTTAAACTTTTAATAATTTTTAATTTAGAAAAATTAAAATTTTAATATGTGAATGCATGACAGATAAGGTTAAATTGCTTGAGAAAGTATTATAATAATTAATATAAAAACTTTACATCTCTTAGTGTTTCTTGCCTGTCGTCTGGGTCAGTTTTTTTTATTCAAGCCATATATTTTCCACTACAGTACCGACTTGCTGTCATCAGGTTCCTTCTCGCTGAAGGAAAAACCCCGACTGAAATTTTTTCACGGACCAAAACTGTTTATGGCGAAGGTGTTATGAACCGAACGAACGTGTTTAAGTGGTGTCATGAGTTTAATGAAGGCAGAACGAATGTTCATGACAATCAGAGGTGTGGAAGACCTTCCATTTTGACCAATGAGTTGATGCAAAAAATCGAGAAAACTGTTCGTGAAGACTGCCGATTGACAGTGGATGAAATTTTTGCGATGTTTCCACAACTCTCCAGATCTCTCTTACACGTAACAATTACAGAAACGCTGGGATTCCAAAAATTGTGCGCAAGATGGGTCCCAAAACAACTGACAGAGCAGCACAAAGTGAATCGGGTCGCTAGCGCTCGCGAGTTCCTTGAGTGATTTGAATTGGAAGGTGAGGATTTTCTGAGCTTCGATTGTGACTGGAGATGAAACCTGGGTGGCTCATTACACTCCTGAGACAAAAAGACAGTCATCACAGTGGTGGCACACCAGTTCTCCATCTGCCAAAAAATTCAAAACCTCAATTTCGGGCAAAAAAATCATGGCCACTATGTTTTGGAACCGAAAAGGGATCATTTTGATCGAATTTCTGCTTGAGGGGGAGACGATTAATGCAGCACGATATTATGAGACCCTAAAAAAGCTCAAGAGAGCAATTCAAAACAAACGGAGGGGAATGTTGACGAAGAGAGTGCGCTTGTTGCATGACAACGCCCGCCCGCACACGGCCAACGCCACTAAGGCACTTTTGGACTCATTCGGTTGGGACATTTTGAACCACCCCGCATACTCCCCTGACTTGGCGCCTCCAGACTTTCATCTTTTCACCTCCCTCAAGACTCACATGGGTGGAAAAAAAAATTCAACTGACGAGGAGGTGAAACAAGAGGTCCTGAACTGGAAGGAGATGGCGGAATAATTCTTTGAGGAGGGCATCAAAAAGCTTGTGCCATGGCTCACAACGTGTATAGAACAGGAAGGTGACTACATGGAGAAATAACTGACATACATACCAACAACATCCTGCAATTTTGTTTTAAATACAATTTTATTTTTAAAATAGGAAAATTGAGTACTCTTACTTTCTGGACGTGCCTCGTATGGGAAATCCCATATTAAAGAGTTCAAGAACTTAATAAATATTATACCGGAAAAGTCTCTTTGTATAATTTTAAAGTTTATTGTTTTATTGTGCATGCAAGTTGATTTCACTGTTTTAGCTAGTTAACACATTTTCATAGTGTTGATCAGTCCTGCTACAAAAGTGAATTTTTTGTGATTCTTGATACGGTTTAGATCGAGTATTTGTGGGAAAAACACTGTTTTTGTAAAGTATGAATTTGTATTTATATTAAAACCAATCAATAATAGGATAAAGCTCATGGTTCTCTCCAGAGACCAGAGCAAGTTAACGCTTTCTTTTGAGAAAATTATTAAAAAAGATGACCTCACACAAAAAATATCAGAATACAAACATGACAACTTTGCATGGAAATAACCAGTCCAGGGTTGCCACCATTTTCTTACTAGGCCAACCAAATTCCCTGTGTTTTCCAGACTGCTTAAATTGACAAAAAGAATAATTTAACATTTTATTTTCCATCAAACTGTCTAGTGCAAAGTAATATAGCTTAAATGTGGAAATAAATCTTCTGTTGCTTCATAGCTCTTGTTTAAGGGGTAGTAGAATATTTTTTAATCAGCATGCTTTCTTCCTATATCTACTTTTTCGCCCATCCAAAACCTGGTACAATTTTAAGCTTTCAGATAAATTTCCCAACTTGACAACAATTCTAGTATTTTCACTAGGTTTTGCAAAATTCCTTGCATTTTCCCAGTTTTCCAGGTGCGCGGCAGTCCTAAACATAGTCTCTAAATGTATAAATATATTCAAAATTAGCCGAGCTTGGTTAAATTTTTAATTATAAGCACATAGAATATTATTTTTATCAAATTATCACTTTACTCTTATCGGATTCATGGCCTATTGGTTACCAGCCTACTTCTTGCCAAAAGATAAACAAATGACAACCTAGAATGTAAATAATGTTTCTCTAAGTGAATTTATCCATCCAAAATATTATTTTAATTAGATTTTAACCAGTAAGCTCATGCGAAACTTCCGCACATTCAACCTCCTCCGTCATCCCCCCAAAAAAGATTTAAGCTTTTGTTGGGTTGATGAGATTAAATATTCAGCGAAGTGTTTAAACAATGTATTTAACGTAAACTGAGTACGCTATGTCATAAGGTGGTAAAAAATCCTATCCACTGATACCTTATTCTTCACTGTTGGCTTTGTATTATTTGAGGAAAAGAGATTTTGACAACAGAAATAATATATAGGATAGACTTGGAAGGCTAAATCAAACTTGGTTAAGTATTTGTATCCAATTATTATTATTATTATTAAATATGTGTTTTATTATATTTTAATTTTTTTAAGTTGATAATTTTGCGGCTATAATTTAAACTTGTTTTTGTTGCATAGTTACTGAGTTTATATTAGAGGTTTAAATAAAGCTAGGGTGTGAAATTTTGGTTAATATTAGTTTACTGAAAGACCCACAATTTGACTTGGGTGGAGGGAATAAATAAAAGTTCTATCCGATTTGAGTTTGCTACTGAAAAAAGCAAGCTGTTCAAGATGTGGTTGCTGTAGACGCTTGAATCTCATTTTATCCCATTGAAATAGGTGAGTCGAGCAAATATTTTCTAAATTATTAAGTTACTGTCAGACTAGTAGTTTCAGTATACAAACGGCTGAAGTTTTTGTATCAAATATTTAATCAAAGAGTTAAGTAAAAATAATAGGCTTATATATACTTTTTCCTTTTTTTGTAAAGAAAGCGTGTTTTCTTGACCCCTTACATAATCTACTTTTACAGTACTAATACATATATTATATCCTAAAATCATATTAGACAGCGCATTGCATGACAGAATGAATAGAGCCAAAATAGTTCGAAAATTATATTAATTTTCTAAGTTTTTTTTAAGGTTAGTGAATAATCTATAGGCTACAGTATGACCTGAAAGTTTCTAATTTAACAAGAAGCCTAGTTTAGAAAAAAATAATAAACCCACCGTTTTCAGACGTGAGTTGATAGTCAACATGGACACATTTCCAGTTAAAACTCCATGAATTATAACAACAGGTTTATATTTGAAACAATAACCTATGTGAATACTGCAAAATATACTCAGAATGCAGATTATAATTTTATTGAATTGATCCATTATTTAGGAAAAAAACCAAGAAAATTTTGGTTAAAAATAAGTGTATTTGCTGAATTTGTGTGTAGGTTACATCTTTTTTTTAGTGTGAAACACCTATTCTATGCCTCGAATATATATGAATGGAATATTTATCAAATCACTAAACTCAGATAAAAGTATAAACTAAACTCACTGATCAAATAATTAAACAAAACAAAGCTTTTCTGTGTCATAGACTATTCATTCAAATCTCCTAACTATACAGTGACCAGTGTGTCAGAATCAAAAAAGTTGATCAGTTAATGAAGTATTTATTTCAATAGTTCGCCGCAGTATGAACTAGCACTGTGATAGATGCATATAGTTGTTATGAATATATGGCATGTAATATATTTTTTAGAAATCCTAAGGGAAAATATATACTACAACAACAAACTAATCCTACAGCTGTATATGTTTGTTGTACTGTTATTTTCAATTAAAATCTAGTACCATCTGTGACAAATTATTAATATTAATAGTGTATTAGTGAATTTTATATAAAAAATATTGTGTTGAAATTGATCTTTCATTTTTACTCTTAAATTTTAGGACAGATTTAGTTCTAAGGTTAAATACGCACCAAACAGTGATGTGGAGTTGTGGACAATGATAGGATGTAAGGATCTTAAATGTTTAGGTGAAATAATTAAAAGGGGATGTGCAATCCATTTAGAAAATGCATGTAAGTATAAAACATTGGGAACAGTAAATATTGTATCCCAGATAGATTCCTTGGTCAAAATCTCAGTCCAAAAACACAATGAACAGGTGTAAAAAAATAGGTATATCTTAACCAGAATGCTTAAAATACTGGTACTCATGAACTGGCATTACAAGACAGTCCCATCCAACTTTTGTATAAGTAATGTCATCACGTTGTAAGTTTAATTCAAAACCTCTAGTATTTTATTAGTTCTATTTGTAAAGCTGTTTAGTTATTTGGTTATTCTAGCGATTTTTAAAAATTATTAAAACTTGTATGAATTTAACTCAATATTTTAACACGTGGTGAGGAAAAAATAATCATTACCAGTAAGCTATGACCTAGCCCCACCAAAAAGAAATATTAGGCTTCGCTACTGGTATGAGGGATGCCTGCTAGGACGCATTTGGTGTTCAAATTGACAATGTGAATGTGTGAGTTCTGCTATAAGCAGATAATGCGATTTTAATGACTGAGAATGAAAGTGACTTGCAGAAGGCATTCAAGCGTTGGAATGTGGTGACAGGCATAATTGATCTTCATAATTATGAATGTCTCCTAAACTAAGGTGATGTTGTTGATAAGGACGAATCAGTAAATGATGGTCAACTTAGTATAAATGGAAAACTGTTATAACAAGTGAATGATTATGTTTTGTAAAAATAGAAGGATAGATAGTGATATCGTCAGACGGGTGAACACATCTTGGAAAGTAGTTGGATGTATGTGGACTATTGAAAAGAATGAAAGTGGTATCGAAAGAGGCAAATATGCCAATATATAATAGTATGTTAACTCCTACATTGTTTAATGGATGTGAAGCGTGGGTTTGTCAGCAGAAACACAAGCGCATGGTGAATGCGGTTAGAACTTTGAATGAGATATCTTAAGTGGAAAAACTCTCATGGACAAAGTCAGTAATGAAAGGGTGCTTAAGTAGTGCGGCTTAAAGGGGAATCAAATAGGTAAAGGTGAAAGAGACGTCTTAAATTAGTTTGGGCATGTTAAGAGGATAAGTGTGGATCGAGAGGCAAAACAAATATATGATGGTAGAATGTGTGGATCAAAAGGATAAGGTAGGCTATGTAAGACGTTGTTAAATGTTCAAGATGAATGTGTGAATATGAGAAACATTTTGAGTTTTAATAATAAAAGAGAACGTATGACTTGGTGTATATATATGTTGTTGAAGCGAAGGGCGTATAGGAAGGTGTGGAGAATGTTTGTAGTGAGGGATTAAGTAACTAGTTCAACAACTTATACTACTTAAAAATCTAATCAGATAGTAAGTCGAAAAAAATAAAATAAAATCCTTCAAGAGTTGGAAGAAAGATGGTTGAAATTATATCACTTGAGCAACAGCTAAGTCTGGGTTTATATTGATATATAATGCATGCATTATAATGAATAGCGCACATACTACATTACACGATTCGTAATAAAAATATAATGGTTTATAATGAAACGTAGTTGCTAAGATATCTACATTTACTGTTTACTATTAATAGAATTTGGCCTAACTTCTTTAAGCCACTAGATAATATCTAAATATATTTCACTCAAGGATTAACTAACAACAGATATGATAACTAAACTGAATCTTTTATAACACAGAATTAAATTGTTACCTGTACTGTTAAATCGTCTTTGATTTTAGTTTTGTTCTGATTTTATTAGTCATAATTATCATGTAGACCTAATTCTCAACACCTAACAGAATTAAAATTTAATACCTCCCCTTTATTTTTTAGTCATATTTACAACTGTAGTCATTGACGCTAAAACAAAGGAAATTCATTAATAAAAAAATTTGTCTTATCAAGGTATTTCGAGCACGAACATGAGCTATTTTCGTTTGTTGTGTTGTGGTTAATTGGCTAGAGCTTCTTGCAATATTTTGCCTAATACATCTTCGGTTCAAACTTTTTCTATAGTTACTAAACTACTGAAATTGGACAGTAACTATTTACAATTATCCTGTCACCTGATTTGTAGATGGGAATTATTTAAACTATTTTTAGGGCACCTTGATAGTATGGTATATATTATGAACATGAACAGGAAATTAGCGAAAATGTCAAAATGCCACTTTACCCTGTATGTGTGCAAGAGAGAAAGTAATACCTGAAGGTTTTTCTCTCTCCTACACAATGATGAGTAGACGACAGCTCGTTTGTAAGATCTAGATATTACTTGTACTATTGTATAATTTCAGCACCTGTACTTATACAAATAAAATAAAGAGTTTGTTATTCAGTGTGTCATGTGTACAGTAGCACCATGGCTTCTTTAGTGCTGAGTGACAGTTCACAGCTAACAGCTGATGGCTTTGAAAAGTTACCAGACCAAATTATCTATCTCTGGGCCGAACCATATGATCTGCAAAAACATGTGTTTATCAGCTATCAATTCTGACAGTCAAAATTTAGGTATATATCTAAATGTTGAATATTATAAGTCAGGTGTGAACTGTCAGTCAGCACCAAAGAAACCATGGGACTACTGTATCGTACAATATCTAGCGCACGCATAGTACTGAAATTGATAAATTATGAGCACATGTGCACAAACATGTATAGCTAAAAGCTGGAATTCTAAATTTTTGATTATATTTTTAAATATAAATACACTGGCCTGAAAGAAGTAGAAGAGTTTTTGTGTGGGTTTTAAGCAAACAAAAGTGATGGCCAGGAAAACCACCCACTGTATTATGTGGCTACCTCAGCCAATACCGGGTATTTTTCTACATAATATACTATAGC
The DNA here is from genome assembly GCA_901482245.1 of Timema douglasi. NCBI lineage: Eukaryota > Metazoa > Arthropoda > Insecta > Phasmatodea > Timematidae > Timema > Timema douglasi. The sequence goes on along the minus strand of CABEEJ010000017.1, from coordinate 200,695 downwards.
AAAGGTAAAGTGATTAATATTTTTGACTGAGGTACTAGTATTACTAATTGTTTATTATGTGTATATTTAATGTTTTCACAAGGCACTAATTATAAAACATAGGTAGTTTGATTAATATTATGGGGATAAAAGCTAATTCCACCCCTTGTTTACTAAGCACTTGTTTAATTGTTTTCTATAATTCTAGAAACGTGCTAAATATTAATTATTTAAGGTTATTACACTATCGTTAGAGACTAGAGTGTTGGCAAGCTTGTTTGACCCCTACTACTGTATATCTGTATAGAGTAGTTGACTATATTTTTATTTTATCTATGGAGTAGTTATCTGTGGCTGTCTGCATCTCTGTCAATATAATACATTTGCGGACGTAGCACTTAAGTCTAATGTCAAAAATGGTAATTATATTTGCTCCTTCCTCCCACACATAAGTGCATCTAAATATTTATTAAAATTAAATCCCTATTGAAAATATATTTTTATTTTGATATAGTACATACTATGCTTTTTGCTGTTTGTATTCAATCTATGTTGAGGTTGGGTTTATTTGGCTTCTACTATGGTTAATGATATTTCCATAATAATGAAATGCATGAATATAAATACACACAATTTATTTAATATATTTAACGCACCTTAAAAATCTTAATTTTAAACTTTTTTTAATTACATATTATTCAAATATTTGGTGACACACCCCTTTTAATGTACCTTCATTCTATTGATCTAAGTTCTGAAATTAATTCTTAAGTTAATAATTTGGTCAACAATTCAAATGTATGTTACATCTCCTTTAGTTTTTGTTATTATGTATATCAATTTAAATCAACCCTCCTCGACGGCTGCATAGTTTTAGGCGCTCATCTCTTAATAGACTAGACTGGTGAAGATGGGGTAGATTGGGGACTTGATCCCAATCTAGTGTACGGTGGGTGAGTTTTCCTAAATAATTTTTCACTTCACACGCAAATGCGAGTACACTTCCTCTAAATTCAACAGCTTCTTTATCCTTAACACATAAGTGTAACTATTACATCCAGATGTATCACCCACACAGGTAGTAATAAAGAGGTGCTAAAAAAATATAGCATTTCATTTCTAATGTCTACTCAATTCAAGGCATCAGGTATAATTAACCATTGTGTTGATACACATTAAAATCTTTAATGGTTAGGCCTTTAATATTTCTAATTTTTTTTTCACCAAATTTTACAACCTGTTCGGGTTATACGCTATGTACTAATTAGGGATAAGAAATGTTGAATTTATATGAGGAGTACCTGAATTCGCATAAAGAGAGTGAGAAACCACCTAGGAAAAAACTACCCTCAGTATACCCGACCATGACAATCTCAGTCATTGGCAGTCTAGTCTGTTGTGAGTGTGATGCCTTAGACCATGTATCCACTGAAATGGGTCTCTGATCTATGCTAAACATTCTTTAGGGCAGTGCATTTCTACATGTTTGGTTATTACATGTATACTAATGTTATTAATTTAGATTAAAATTCTAGATTATTTATATATAGAATTTAAAAAAAAAATCATTCCTTAAGTGTTAGTAACTTAAATTACACCTAAATTATATATATTTATTACTCATCAAATTTTAGTCAAAAAATGTAAATTTGCTCTACAACTAATCCGGCTATGTTCCAAAATTTGTAATGATAAATAATAATCCTGGTGTAAACTGTTAATTATTATGAGCCACAATGCCTACTATTTAATAAGTGAGTTAAAGATAACATATAAAGATGATAGGACTCATATTTTACCCTTAGCACTTCCCGACATAGAGTAGAATAATATTTTCAAATTTCCTCCTATTTAAATTCTTTTCCATCCCTTCTACCTTCATCTTTTTGATTTCCCAATTTCTTTTATAATTAAAATAAAATTCTATAAGATTTCTTCTTCATCCCAGTCCACTATCAATTACACCAGTCAATTTATAAATATTATATATATTTCAAATTAATTTATTTATAGTCTTTTAATATACATATTTGCTAAGGGTAAATTTTACTTTTCTTATATTTAAAACTTACATTGTTTTTAGTTATTGTAATTAAAACTGAAATTTTTCTTTTAAAAATATAAAAACAAAATAATGTATTTGGAGTCTTATTATATGTCTAGCTCATTTCCAAAAAAAGTAGAAAAATCTTTTAGTATGGATATCAGAATAGGTTTAAAAATATTAAAATACAACAGTTGTGTCAAGCTTGTTTGCTCATATAGGCCACCATGAAAATTTAAAATACCGGTACTGCATGTGCTGCATTGTGAAAAAGTTTTCCATATTCTTTTAAGTGAAAAAATTCCAGTCTAGTATATTATTACTACACAAATCCCAGTATGGACCAAAAACAATAGTAAATGCCCTTTTATTCAAGCAATGATGGCCTTTAAATCTTGTTAGTCAAGACCTATTGGTTTTGTTTGATAGTTTTTAATGTATTGTAAAAAAACAAATGTTAATATGCATATTCAATCTCAAACAATGCACATATTAAAAGTGCTCAAATTCAACACATATTTTGGGAATTGATTGCTTTTGAAAAAAAAAGGTACAAATTTGGTACACCATCCTCACAAGACTGATTTCCTCAAATCACGCTAAATTTCCTAATCCTATATTTCTATGACTTTAATAAAAATACCTGCATTACAATATATAAATTATTTATACCTTGAATGATTGTTTCTTTTGTTAATGATCTGAAATAGGATAGTAAGTACTCATTTGAGTAAAGGTATTATTACCTAAGTGAAAAAGTTGTGTCAAAAGATACATATTTTTAAGTATTGACACTTTTTCCACATCCCTATGTACTACCTCTGATGCGGGTATCCTAATTTTGACTCCCAGTTTAGATATGTATAAATTTTCTCATTGTACAATTTAGTGAGTTCCTTTCCAATAACATTTTGAGATATAGGTTCTCTCAAGGAAATCAGTGAATTGGAGGTATCTAAACTTTTTTCCTCCTAATAATAATTAAAGAAATATACCAGAGAGATTGACATTGAAATAAAAGGTCCCTCAGCCAAATAAAGATGTTGGTAATCCTGTATGCAAATTAATGGTTTCCTTGTCTAACTTTTGACACCAACACATTCACTTTGATAATTAAAATTTTATGATCACTTATTGCTTCTACTACCTCCATATGGTAGGCATAGGGTTAGGTGGGGTAGTTATGAAATACTTTTAATAACTAGTCATTGTTTTCCACAAACACATTTAAAAAATATCAATTTGTTTTTTCTCTAACTTTCTAGCAACTCTTTTTTTAAAATAAAATATATTAGTTATCAGTGACAAGGATAACAACAAATTAAAAAAAAACTGTATCTTATAATCACCATTGATTATTAAACAGAGCTAGTGGAGCTATAGGACTTTGTTGTAGTATCTCTGTGTTAGAAATAAGAGCTCATCTGGAGAAAATTTATGGGCCAAAATTGTCTCAATTTGCTCAAATTTATTTTTATTTGTGACTTTTTCTGCAAGAGTAAGGAGTGCTAAAACAAGTGTTTACAAAAAAGAGAAATTCAACTTTTCAAAATGAAAACTAAACATAAATCTTATATTAGGCCTAAGGATCTGTAAGTTCAAGTTTTTTTCATTCAAATTGAGATTGCAGGAGAATACAAAACCTCCAAAGTAATGAGCTGAGTCACATTTGTGTTCAATAAATATTTCATATTAAAACTTTATTAAAATAACTTAAGTTTTAAAACTCATAAAAAAATGATAATATGAACAACTTTATAATAATAGAGACTTTTTTTTGTTTTAGCGATAAAATAAATAAAAATTTGAAAATGATTAACATAGTTTTTTTTCTTTTAAATTTTCACATTTCATATGGTTTGGTTGAATTTTCAAGGAGTTTTATATTCATGATATAAAGCGATAAACAACTGTTTCCGTGATGAATGAATTAACAGCAATTTCTAATTTAAAAAATGTCTGTAAATTAGGACATTTGTTATATTAATTTTTTTTTAGTGCTGGTCATCCTAGGAAACAGATTTGGAGTGCTTTGGAATGGTATTTCTTGGTATTTTCCCTTTGTATGACCATGAGTCACTCACATGATAAAGTGCCAAAAATAGACCCCCGCTGCACATCCCCTTCTGGCTTCTACCTCCTCTTTCCACTTCTGAGCCCTTGCAAGTGAGCTTGTGAGGGTGTTTACTGCCTAGCGAGGACAATCACTGCATTATTCTGGTGTCTATTTGATCGTATATGGGCAGGTGCTCACATCGTTATTTTAAACTGACAAATTTTATTTACATTAGTGATTCGAGTATTTTAATGTGTGGTGTATGTAACAGTCGTCTCGAGTGGGGAAAATGTTACAAATAAATCGTTGTATGCAGGGGTGGCTGGCTGCAGTAAAAGACATCACGATTATAGAAATTAACTAGAGGGCAAAGAAAGCCAAGACAGAAAAGACTGCCTTCTTAAGCAATACTGTGAAAATGTATTTGAAAGCAAACATTCCTCTACAAAAAATAGATCACCCTGCTGTACACCAGTATCTTAAAACGAAAGTTGTCTTTATATACCTAGGCACATAATTATGCCAGTTACTTTGCTACATAGTGTTAGTTTTTAAAATATAAATTCTACAAAATGTGACTTTTCATAACCAAATTGCTATTTTTTTAAATAAATAATTGAAGCTTAAAAACAATGTCTCTAATAATAAATAAAAGGATTTGTTTTTATATTAACTTGTGATCCCTGATAAATTTGATTTAATTTGATATTCCTTAAGTAAAGTTTAAAACAATATTCATTAAAGTAGGGCTGGCAGGGAAAATGTATCTATTAAAAATGCTTCAATTTACACTTTTCACTCCCCTGCTCACTCCATTTAACAACTTGGTCCTCTGTACTAGCTGCTCTGGATCTATTTATGTTTGTACTTCCCCCCTCTCCAATATTACCCCCACCACTCAAAGATTCCTTTCTCTTCCCACAATTTCTCCATAAATCACTGAATCACCGTTCCTAGCCCTCAACTCTCTATTACTTACTTCAAATTTTACATCCCTGGGATCCATATTCTAATAGTTTTAACCAACACTCAACTGTTTTGTCTTTTACAAATGTTCCCAGAGTTCATGCTTGGTTGCCATAGTTTATTTATAGTAACTTTGACAATATACTTAGTTTTTATATACGCTGCATTTTACTACCAATTTGGGCTAGTTACGCATTTACACTAAAGGATGACTAAGGTAGAACTCAGTGGAATTGTTATTGCATTTGTGTGTGGGTGGGGGATAAGGGAGGAAAGGGAAACCACGAAGGAAAAACCACATTGGTACACCTGACCAGCATTCAAAAACCCCAAACTCCTGCACCATCACCGACACCCACTGATGTGGGTTTGACAGAAGAATTAAAAAATCGCATTTATTTATTTATTTCACACATTTTTTTCTAGATATTTTGATAAGTGATGCCATTTGACAATACTTGTTCAAGTGACATAAGTGTAATATAATAGGTTTTATGGATATAAAATGGTTTTTAATAACTTTTCAGCTGTCAAGCAAGGCCACCATAGGTTATTGTTAACCATTATTTTTGTACCTTAGTCTTTTTTTATCATAACAGCCCCATACATATAAAATAATGTAATATATCTTAAGCGCTCTTATTGTTTCAGGTTTGGTTCAAGTGGAAATTACTTCTATTTATGTTTTATTTATCCATTGAAGTAAAAGAAGCGTTTTATGTGCCAGGAGTAGCACCAGTAGAATTTAAGAAAGGGGCCAAAATTGATGTTAAAGCGGTGAAAATGACGAGTTCTCGCACTCAATTACCTTATGAATACTATTCACTGCCATTTTGTTTGCCAAAAAATGGAACATTTATATATAAATCAGAAAATCTAGGTAAGCTAAATGACGGACTTTATTTTTTTGTGTGTCAAATATGTTGCATTCGTTTGATTAAAATTTTTAATTTTTGAACTTCAAAAATTATTTATTCAGTCACTGTCTTACTTTGATTCTTTGGGGGGCTTGATTGTGTTTCTAGGTGAGGTTTTACGAGGGGATCGTATTGTCAACACACCTTATGAAATACGAATGGCTGAAGATATAAAGTGCCAGTTGCTGTGTCATTCACCTAACAACCCTATCAATTGGAATGAAGAACAATCACAAAAAGTTATCAGTCGAATACAACATGAATACTTTGTGCATTTGTACGTTTAAAAATAAGTTTTTTTACCCAGATTTTCCAGTTAGTTTTATTTATTTACTTTAACACTAAATAATCTTATTTTATTTGGATGAGTGTTTTTTTAACTTTAATATCTTTTAATACCAATTCTGTGATTTTTGTTTAGGTTAGTGGACAACCTCCCTTGTGCAACAAAAAGAGTCAACACTGACACATCACAGGTTCAATATGAACACGGTTATCGTCTGGGTGGGCTTCACGGCGATTCCGTCTTTATAAACAACCACCTCAAGTTAATTCTACTCTACCACTCCAAGAATGAGTATGTTTTTACATTTTTGTTATTAATTACTTTTTAGGTTTAAAACAATTTTTTTATATATACTACATATGCATATTTTTTATATAATGCTGGTATTTTATTCCTTCTTATTGGAAAGAAATAAATGCTATGAAACTACGCATGGCCTTTCTCATTATTTTGTTTAAAAATAGAGATATTTACTCAAAACTTGTAATATATGTGAATCGAAATAATATACACTAGCAAAGCCAAGTATAAATTGCAACCACTATTTGTGCGTATAACCCGAACGGGTAGTAAGACGCGGTGCTAATAATAATAATATAAATTGCACTATACTTATGTAAAACATTTTTTGAGTCTTGGTTTTAAATTTTACAATTTTATTTAAAAAATAATGAATTCCTAATTTGTATGTTTGGACCATTAAAAAATATCGATATTGGGCTCACAAGGGTCAACACTTCGTATTAAAATTTTGATATCTGGTTAAAATTTTTGACATTTTATTGGGTGTTTCACATCTTCAGGTCATAGCATTGCTATTAAATTCCTCAATTAAAAATTATGACCAATAAAAAAATGAAAACATTGACTTTTGAGTCTCAAATGGAGATAGATCATTGTACAAACATTTCTCCTGAGAAGTTTAAGGAGAAATAACGAAATTTTTGAGAGCCTTATATTTAATTACTCTATGGCATTGGAGATTTATTGCATTAAAACTTAAATAGTATCTCTTTAAAACTAAAGCTTACAAAATTATATTGATATATTTGCGAATATCTCAGAAACTGTTAGTTTTATAAAAATATATTGCAAATTAAAGTTTTTTTTATTTTTAATAGTACTACAATTTCGCAATGATAAGTTATTTAGTATCTCAAATAGTTTCGGAGATACGGGCATTTCCGCTTCTGTTAAGTACCTTAAAAGTAATTTTCATGGGAAAATGAAACTAGCCAGTTTATTTATAATCTTAATCATCACCTAGATATAAATTTTAATCAAAATTGTTAAGAGTAAATTTTGAGAAAATAGATTTTCTCTCTCTTTGCCTTTTATTAATCTACTCTTAGTTTTGGGGTTAAAAAGACACACAGGCAGACGGCATAGCAAATACCACTTTTTAGAGTTGGGGGGACGTCGACATCCATCAACATTTCGGGTTAGATTTTTTTAGTGTCCAAAAAGTTAAAAAATATATTTATTTGCATATAACTTGAAAGTCAATGGTTTTATAAATATATATTTCAAATAAAATATTTGTGTTATAAATTGATATATATATATTTGCAAGATAAGTAATTTCATATCTCAAATAGCTTCAGAGATATGATAAAAAATGAGAATTTACGCATCAGACCAGAACTCTTAAAGTCATTTTGCCAAAATATTGAGAGTAGCCATTTTATTCAGAATATTTATAAATGTTTTGAAATGAAATTTAATCAAAATTGTTAAATCCAATTTTGAGAAAATCAACTTTTTTTCTTTTTGCCCTTCAGTAAACTACCTTTAATTTAGGGTTAGATATCCATTTCCAAAATCCCTCGGGGCAACCTTATGAAAACCCTAGATACCAAGTTTTAGCCTAATCGGTAAAATGGTTTAGGCTCTAGTCAGAGATACAGACAGACGAAAATTCAAAAACCACTTTTTTGGATTCGGGGGGTCATGAAACGTCAAGATTCATCAAAATCTTGAGTTCGATTTTTTTGACGATCACAATACTTTCTCTACCTGTAAGATGGCAAGAAAGAAAAAATGTCCAAGAAACATTTAAATCTGAATGAACTAATACATAATTGTATTTTCAGGGAAATGATTTAGTTTTATGATAGTAACTATGGTATAACATATTTATTTTAAATTGGGCTTAAAACGAACTTGCATGTAAAAATCATTAATTTGAACTAATCGGGTACAAAATATCTAAGATTTTCAATTTGTTCAGATTACTAAAGAGTATACAGGATGACACAGAAAGTGTTGATACATTTTGAAACTACCTCGTTTATAAAGACAAATTTGGTAAGGGTGACTCAATGAAGCTTTCGACATCAGTTCAAATTGTGTAACGCTCCTTCACATAATGCAAAATTGAGATTTGTGATCCAATGGAGGGTCACAAATTTGGTTTAGGAAACTTATTTTGTTCCCCGTGCCTGTACTGTGACATCACCAGAAAATTGTGAGTTATGCAATAAATTGAAGTCCATAAGGGTCAAAGAGATATCATTCCACAGCAATTAACATCTCTCATTACTGTGGGGGGCGATTGTTGTAGAAGGTAAAGTTCCACTCCTACAATATTTGTGTTATTCAGGAACTATTTGATCGCAACAAAGTAAACTAACGAGTTTTGTAATCAATTTCTGAGGTTAAAAAAGAAAGACCATCCAGACATTGTGGGTCAGTTTATCATGTCATATGTAGCACATTTTCAACTCTGGGTTTGTGAATAGGCAGAACAGTTGCTATCGGCCACCTGAGAATCTCAGAGGAGTGCAACCTACTCCTCTTAACTCTATTCACGTAATAGACTACTTCAAATGATGGGGAGCTCGTGGTTTGATCTCAGTCGAGTGTACAGAATGTAGTTTTTCCTATATTGTTTCCCACTCTCTCCATACAAATGTAGGTACACTTCCTTTAAATCCATCCCTAATCCATTTGAGTAATTAGTACATAAATGTATAACCCAAATGGGTAATAGGATGCTGTACTAAGCAAACTCTTAAAAAGTCATAGTGTGGTGTGATGTTGCGATTTTTGGTGTTTTGTTTTTGAAGATCAGCATAGAGAAGTAACCATAACATCAGATTGCTACCACCATATGCTTGAAAATTTTCTGACCCTTGCACCTGAACACGACCACTAACAACCTGTAGTTCCAGCAACAAGTTGGGGCAACATTACAGACAGCCAAGATATTAATGTAGGTGCTTTGTGACATGTTTCCTGGACATATTGTTTCATGATTTGGGAACATTGCCTAGCCTTCAAGCTCAGCAGACTTAACAGGTCAAGATTTTTTTGTGTGCGGTATGCTTACTCTCTCTTTAATTTTGATTTTTTTTTTTTAGGATTCTGTGCTAGGTGTAAAGAAATATTAAAAAACAAACAGTTTACTATTCAAAGCCATATTGTTTATTGACAACACCCCATCACATTCAGGAGTTGATGAGCTGGTTATTGGGACATCAGAGTTAAATCTCTACCACTTAATGTAACAGCGGTGGTGTTAGAGCCGGTGGATAGAGAGGGGGTGGGAAACATCAAGCATGTGTAAAAAAACAACAAAAACATGTACATGAGACAGATATTGAGAAAAGTTGATTTAAAAAGATGAGGGAGAATTTCTTGAAATATTATGGCACTTTGATGGTTGCTTGACCTCACTGAAGTAAATGTTTGGTTTCAAACCCAATAGAGGTACTATGGCATGGTGACAGATGAAGAGACAAACACTGCATGTTTATTTACAAATAATGTTGACAGTGATGGTGAATCTGATAAAAAGGCAGGTTCACAACAGGAAGAGCTGATGTGTCATGTGGAAGTTAAACCCAACCTAGACAACATGATGGCTTATTTGAAACAACAGTTGGAAACAACACCAACCAAACTTAGGGCAATGAAACGTATGTGTGGCACAGTGGCACAACAGAACTGAATAGTGGTTGTATATTTCTATTTTTTGGCAATGGTATGCTGTATTATATAACAAATGCTATTTATGTCAAAACATTAGTTTCTGAAAAGAATATATACAAAATAAAAATTAATTACAAGCAACAGAATAGGGGGAAAATGTTAGCATCTTAAAGTGTAGGTTTCCCCCTCTATTTGGGTTTTATGTGGATGATATGCACCTGAAAAAGTTGAGGGGAAAACCAAGAAAAGTCAGGAAATTTGGTGTGACAGACAAAATGTCAGGAAGAAATGAAGGTAATTAAATGGATTTTTTTAATTGACTTTCATAATTTTAAGGTGTTTCAGTTTCTATATCGACTTAATGCAATTTTGCAAAGAACACCGACATACTTGACTATATGCGTATGGCCTGGGTCAGTTTTTTATTCAAGTTATATATTTTCTACTACTTGCTAACTAGGCCAGTCATAGCTTTTTATGCCTTATAATTTACCTTAAGAGTCAGCGGGAGATAAATTGTCCATATTGAAACTATAGGTTAATCTGAAGGAAAGAATATTTCAAAAACTATAATACTAATTCACTAGCGTTTTTTTTATTTCTCTTCTTCTATATTTATATAAATTAACAATATCAATAAAAAAACTAAAAAAATATTGATTGCTAGCCATCAATTAAAATTCAAATAATAAGTTTTATGCTAAATGTTGAAATAAATAAAAACAATTCAAACAATTGATATTAAAAAAAATTGTTATTTAAAAAAAATGAGATTTTAAAAACTACATATTTTCTTACCGTTTCCACAAAAAACTTTCTTTCCAGGCCCAACATAAAAAATTACTATAGCCGGCTATTTGGTTACACATAGCTCAGCAGTTTTCTCCCAGGGCAATACTAACTTAAGAGATCCCCCACCACATAATAATTCTCCCTGTCTTTCTTTGAGTGACTTTCTTATTAAAAACATACAACAGGTGCTGAAACTTTGGCAATGATTGGAAGGGGGAGAAAGGAATGCCGCAGTCAACTAATATTTATATCTACAATGATAGACTTTTACTTACTTTGAGTATAAATGCCCGCCTTGGTGGCTGCATGGTCTAATGTGCTTGTCTCATGTTAGGCTAAACTGTAGAGGACAGGGAGATTGGGGTTCAATCTTGATCGGGTTCACTGGGGGTGGTTTATCTGGTTGTTATTGATAGCAAGTAAATCATTAATTTAATCCTGTTTTCTGTATAAATATTAATATAAGTATGATTTTTTCAGCAAATTATGAGTATAAATGCCCGCCTCGGTGGTCTCGCACAATCTAATGTGCTATTCTTGTGTTAGGCTAGACTGCAGAGGAAGGGGAGATTGGGGTTCAATCCCAGTTGGGTGCACTGTGGGTGGTTTTTTCCTAGATAAGAAAATATGACTTTTTTTTATTGGAAAATGCTTTTCTTGCTGATAGTAAGTATATCATTAATTTAATCCTGTTTTTTATATGCATATTAATATAAGTATGATGTTTTCAGCAAATTACCAGAGTTATTATAATAAGAACCGATTAGATATTTTATAATATAATTTTATAATATAATGTATTATGTGACTACTTGGATTTTAGGTCCACAATCATGTTAGACTGTCTCTCTTTTTTAACTCAAAAGGGAACAAAACTTTCACTCATGATTATATATAAATTTTGTTAAAGAAATTAATTAATATATATTAAAGAATACTTTTAAAGGAACAAGGATGACTTTCTGGGTGTTGTTTATAAGAGAAATGATAAAGGTATTTTGATTGTACACTATCTAAATAAAATCAGAGAAACTTGGAGAAAGAGTAGCTTTTAGCTCTGATACTATACAGCCCGAAATTAACTATTCATGCTTATCACGATAAACTGGATTGTCTTGAACAAAACTATATCAAAGTTCCTCTAATAAATTGTAATGAAAGATTAAAACAAAAAATCAAGACAGCTATGGACACCATGAATAAAGTTAGTTTGATTAATGTTTATTTTTTAATTTACTTTAGATAGATTTGATTCGTTTTAGCTATTTTTTATTTTTGTTGTACCTCTGAATGTAAAAAGGTTAATAATATAAATAAGTTTATTATTGTAATATGAGATCAATGTCTGTGACTTCCTAGTTATTTTATTAAAATTATTTCTCTCCCAACTTGATTAACCTGTTCAGGTTATACTAATAGTGTCATAATTACCCTAATGTGTTAAGGATGAGGTAGGTTGTAATTTAGAGAAAGTGTACCCACCTTTGTGTAGAAGTTGAGTGGAAAACAAGTTAGGATAAACCATCATCAGTACACTCAACCAGGATTCAACCTTAAATCTTCCCATCATCTGCAGGCCAATTTATTGAGAAAAGGACGCCAAAGACTTAAGAGCATTCGACTACCGATTATGTGAATTTTTTTTAGCACCATATCTTACTACCTGTTCAGTTATATGCCTATGTACTAATCACGCTAATGAGTTGGGGATGAAGTAGGTGTAATTTATATGAAGTGCACCCGCATTTGCGTGGATAGAGTGTGGGGAAACCAACCACAGTGTAACCAAGCGAGACTGCAGCATTATAGTCTAACACGAGACAGTGAGTTATACTGTGCAGCCACCAAGGCTGTGAATTATTCAAAGTTGGAATAGTTGTTTTACGATATTGGGGTTTTGACTATACACTTAGCTGCTTCATATCATGCCAATGTTAGAACATTTTTTTGTTTTTCTTCGCTATGTCTTACTACTCAACAGAGTTATCCGCAAATTTATATTTTGGGATGGGTATATAAAAGATAGAATTCTTGAGGAAGTGTACCTGCATTTGCATGGAGGAAACTTGGGAAATAATTTATAATTTGAACTAAAGTAAGAAAACCATATGCACACCCAACAGAAACGCAAGCCCCGACCTCTTAGTCACCATAAAATTACGATGGACGAACCTAACACCTTTTCCCACGTGCTCACCTTTATGTGTAGCGTGGTATAAACTACACACATAATTAAAAAGTACTCATATATATATCTATATTATAATTATATAAATAAAACACTATCTGTGTGCACGTGAACTTAATGTCAGGTTCATAATTATGGTTTTCTGGTGATAGGGAATCTTGGCAACAGGAACCGAGGACATATTTCCAAAAATGTTTCTCCCTCTCCCTCCACATAAATATGGGTACATTTATCATTAATCCTACCATCTTAATCCTTACCCTACTACCATGGTTATAACCCGTATTGTTCGGATAGGTAATAATAAGCATGGTGTATATTCAGGGTGTCTACTGAGTTAGAGAAACAAAAATTAGTGAATTTTGGTGACCTTTTATGACCACAAAATTCCTTCAGTAAACGGTTGAACATTATATAATGCATGTATAGGCATAATGCACTCACATTCAACATTAAACTTTAAATAGATGGCATCACAGTGAAAACAGACAACTTGCGGCTAGCGCATGGCATCATAGGTAGTGTATGGCTTTACATTCGATGCATTCATGTTGTTATAATGCACGGAAGATTCACACAAAAATATTTTCGTAACTTTATTACCAAAATATTGAAAATTTGTGACTTTTATGGGACGTTTGTGACCTCTTTTGCAATTTGTAACTTTTTTTTATGTTGGGGACCCAATAGACACCCTGACATACACATACACACACACACACACTTTTTTTTTCATAATTAATAAATAATCACCAAGAATATTAATATATATTAATTATTCTAACTTGAAGTTAGGAATTTATAGGAAATGCGTGTAGACAAAGTTGCAAACAATTTCGTAAAACACTCCCGTATTTTGTAGTTTTTCTTAAAGCAACGCAGCTCATTACCTGTTCGGGTTATATGCCTACTACGCTAATGTGTAAAAGATGAGATAGGTGTAATTTGAGGACGTGCACCTGACCAGGATTAAACCCCGATCTCTTTGTACTTGACAGTCAAGTCTAACACGAGATTAGCGCTAGACCATGAGGACTGCGCCCACACACAAATCTAAAGTTTGTTACTGTTGGTTTTGTTTTACAATTTCACGAAATAATCCTTTGCAAACCATGTTGGCTGTTTTCTCTCACTAATAATTTCTCGTTGGTTGCTTTGAACAAGAAATTTCCCCTTCAATGTAAACAAATCATAATGTAGAAAATAACTACTAATGCGTTGAAGTACTGTGACAGACTTGATAACTAAAATGCTGTTTTGAAATCAACTCCTGCTGAATCTTAAGACTAGGACATGCACAACATCCAGTCGCTGGCCGTTAATTGACAATGTGAAAGGGTTAACCCATATTTTCATCAATGATAAATTTTCAGCCCTGCTGGGAATCAAACCCAGGACCCTTAGCTCAATGGGCAGTCACGCTACGGACTAAGCTAAGGTGTCGGACCATCTATAGTAATTCCTCTGTCAATAATTTTATAGAAAACATGGAAATAACAAGTTTTGTTTTATACTTTTGATCTTGAGAGTTGGAAAAAAGATTAATGTTAAAATTTCCAAATTGTAACAACCTTTGATTTAGGTTGATTATTTTTAGGACACCTCAAATGTTTATGATAACACACCTCATCCTTGGTTTAGCCTTAGTTCAAACTGCCTGATTTATAGGGACAAGAAACTTTAGTTGATGTATTCTTGTGATGTTTCTTGAGGGAGGTCTTCCGAGTGGTGGGGTTCGAAGTGGAGACGCTGAGTGTGGACATATCAGAGATCAAGTTTGATGGTGACACCTGCCTATTCCCGGACCGGCCCCAGCCACAGTTTGTTGGTAAAAAAGGAGGAGGGACAACCTTGTACTTCAGTTACTCGGTGGAGTGGCGCGGTTCAGCCATAAGCTGGGCGTCACGTTGGGACATCTATCTGGGCATGAATGATGTACAGATCCACTGGTTCTCCATCATCAACTCTCTGGTCGTCGTGTTCTTCTTGTCCGGTCAGTTGGATGCAGAACATATTTATTCTACCTGGTAGGTATACACAGACCCTGAGCGCTGCCGTGGCCAAGGTCTTCGAGGCATCATTATCAAATATTGGTAGCCTATTCCCTCTCGTTGTCCCTTTTGGGCATATTCTTGGTCTTAAAGGAGATTTAAGATTTACAAAACATAACACAATTGGTTTGAATTCTTCAATGCAATCCCACGTGTTTATAACTCAAGTGTGTAAAGTGCTTGATAATCAACTACAAATAAAAATACACAAACACTTTTGAAAATTTAACTTTTAATGTATTGATATTATACAATATTAGAATATGAGTTTTACTTTTTTTGTATAAAGAAAGATTAGTAATTGTGGAAATTTTCAACCTCAAAATTTTGATGGCTCTGACATTTTATGCACCTCCAATCTAAAAATCTTAAAATTCTTTCTGTCCAAACATTTGTTTATTTGTATTTACCAGGAGTTGCAGTCAAATTTTATATTAATTATTGTATGGCACAACTCAAAGCATAATTCAAGATTACAATTCTAGCTCTAAAACTAAGCGTAGTTTACTAATTATCAGTTTTAGACAATTCTTAACAATTTTGTTCAAAATGGATATCTGGAAAGTGTTTTAATTAATAAATAGTCTGACATCTTAGCTTACTCAGTAGGGTGTCTGTCTACTGAGCTAAGGGTCTCAGGTTCATTTCCCTGCATGGCTGAACATTTATCATTGGTAAAATGTAGGTTTCCCTTTACTCAGTGATGAATTAATGACTAGGGGCTGGGTGTTATATGTTCTAGATTGAAGTTAGTTTATAAGTCATGTGCTGATACAATCAGTTGGTTCAGTAAAATACCTTGAATAAATGAAAACTGAAATTAAAATAATTGATAAATAAACTCTCTTAACAATCTTTTTTATTCAAAATACAAAAATAAACTCAAAGAGGAAACCAATAATAATGTATAATACTTTACCAAAAGATCTGTAAATTTATAAAAAAAACAAAAAATTGGATACACCTTTAAAGGAGGGATGGGAAGTGGAATCCGGATTCATGTTTAGTGTGTTCAGAGCATTTTTGCCCATATGATTATGAAAGAGACCTTAAATCTGAACTTAAATTTGATTGAAAAATGAAAGCTAAAATTGATTACTGCACTTTCCTTAAAATTTCATAATGATTCTCTTACTCTCACAAAGGAAATAAATGAAAATGTGTTTCACTCATGATCAATTAGGTGCCAAAGACGACTCGATAAATGATAAATGGCTTGATCACACAATATACTACTTTACAGACGAATGGGGACTGTTAGGATTCAAACATTTGCCAAAATAGTGTTAATGGAAATTAAACTAAATTTTCATAAGTTGATTGCTACTTAAAAATGAATTGCTTGAAAATGAAATTCTATGTTCAAAAATTATT
This sequence comes from Timema douglasi, assembly GCA_901482245.1. Classification (NCBI taxonomy): domain Eukaryota; kingdom Metazoa; phylum Arthropoda; class Insecta; order Phasmatodea; family Timematidae; genus Timema; species Timema douglasi. The sequence continues at coordinate 184,109 of CABEEJ010000017.1, read as the reverse complement.
AAGTTTGACCATATAGTTAAAAGTAAATCCCTCAAAATTCGCGGACCTCAGAATGAAATTTATTTTTTGAAGAGAAAGGAAAAATCAGTAAAACTTGGGCAGTCATTGCTATGAGAGAAATTAATGTAACTTTTTAAGAGTAATCGAAAATTTAGAGGGAAGGGGACTTAAATTTTTCAGAAGTTAAAGGGGAAAACCATTTAGGAGAAAATAAAGTACACCCGAACAAGACGCAAACCCTGATATTACAATCATCGAAAAACCAGTCCAAATGATGTTGTAATTTAGCCCACATTACCAAAAAATGTTTAGTAAGTAAGATTTCAATATAACATTTCCAAACAAGTAGTGGCAATACGAGGTTAACGGGCATGACATTTTACGGCTTTATATATTTATATTGGAATAATAGTCTTAAAAATATTTTGGTAAATAACAACAATTTTTAGTGATGTTTTATAATGACAACCAGAGTTTAAAATAAGCCCTAGATAAAATAAGAGCCTACAATGATTAGATAATCAATTGAAGCTTATTAATAATGATACACTATCGAATGTGTATTAATTTAGTAAATATTTAAAAATTCCCAAGTCCTCTAACTTGTAGGTATGTTAATTTTTTTTTAAAGGTCTCATTTATAATGTGTTATAAACTGCACAAATGGACACACAAAGGTGTCAGTCTCGTCTAGGCTGTTAGATTGTGGGCATGGAGGTCATGACTTAAAATGCAGAGCATACTGATACTGTTGGGGTTATGCAGACTACTTTGTGTTAGTTATAATATAAACGACACATTTGTTAACCAATATAAAAACGTTAGGTATTGGTTCAGATTTTAGGACAATGCCAACACGACTGTGCTGCTGACGCCGAACAAACACAGACAAGTTATAGTAACAAAAGAACAGTGATAAAAATCGTGACATAGAGTACACAATTCTATTACGTTTTATTCACTAATTATTATACACAATAAGAGACAAGGCTAAAGCTTGCTGCTATGTAACCATGTCCTACAGATACTTTTTATCTTAAATTATTCCCAACCATCCCTCCACACTAATACAGTTCCTCTAAATTCTACTTTCCTCATCCCTAACACATAGGTGTAAATATAAGAATATCCTGGACTAAGTAAGACACAGGTATGGGAAAAACGTATTTAATTTTGTTAACTGTGCTTTCTTGTAAATCATAGTTCACACTTGGTATGCAACCAACTATTCATTAACCTGTTTACCTTTTAAATTGATGTGGTGAACAAGACAATACCATGCGGCAATTATGCGATGAAGTTTTATAAACCAATTTTAAGATTGAAAAACCAGGGTGCAATGATTATCTGGTTAAATATGGTATCTACACAGGCTTAGATACACTGTTCTGTTCTCTGTTGTTAAAAATTACAAAACAATATTTGTTGCTATTATATAAATTTTGTTGAACTGCTTGTTCTTTTACGTAATGGTTCTGTTCGCTGGCAGGTATCCTGACAATGATTATGGTGCGAACATTGCGTAAAGACATAGCCCGGTATAATGCAGATGAAGGTCCTGAGGAAGCCATTGAAGAGACGGGATGGAAGTTGGTGCATGGAGATGTGTTCAGACCACCTCGCTATCCTCGACTGTTCGCTGCAATCATTGGCAGCGGCATGCAGATATTCTTCATGGCACTTATTACAATATGTTCGTATTTTGTTTTAGTTTTCAAAGTTTAACATAATGCTCACACAATATCCCAGGCTCACTTCCATCTTGTAACCCTGCACTATTCCAGACACAGCTCTTTTCGCTATTCTGTTATTTTGCTTCACACATATCATTAATTAAACAGGAGATAATTACATTTCTTAAAATTCTGAATAGTAGGTGTATGTGTGGGTAGCAACTCAACTCAAACTTGATACCATTGCCAAACCAGCCTAGTTTACATTATTGGGGAGCTCTAACACTGAATTAAGAAATGTAGAATATACATTATTTAAAAGGGTTGTTTCTAATTAAAACAGGATGTGAAAAACAATATTACAAATGTAACCATTTTGTATTGGAGTTTCAATAGATACAACATATTTATATTTTTTTCTTCTTACATAAGCACATTTTTGGTCACTTTAGACCTATATCCCCCTTTTTAAGCAAAAATAAGCAAACATTTGACCCCCCTCTCCATCATCCTGGCCTACATCATATTTGTCAACTTTTGGTACTTTTTTTTATATAAGAATGACCATTATTTTTTATACAATGCATACATTTGTTATTTTTAATTTTTATTGACCTCTTACTAACAAAATTCGACATGATGAGAAATGAGAAAGTAAGAGGAATAATAAAGGAAGAGCCAGTCCAGGATAGAGAAGGCACGGCTAAGGTGGTATGACCATGTAGGAAGAATGGAGAGGGAAATACTGCCCAGGAGTGTGTTGAATATGGGTGTGGCGGTAAGAGGCCGAGAGGAAGACCAAAGAAAAGATGGCTGAAGGGAGTAAGTGGGAGTGTGAAGGAGAGGACTGGGTCTAGGTGGTGGGAGAGAGATGGTGGGAGGAAAGAAGGCAGTGGAGAGGCTTATGTTTCAAACAAACATAGCTAGAGGCTGGAAGCTGTTCATGATGATGATGATGATATATATTTCTGGTAATTATTAACATAAACGGGTAAATTAATTGTGTGAAATATTAACAGTAAACACTGTAATAAAATTAATTTAAATTTATTGTACTAAACAGCTAAAATAAAAATAAAAGTGATATAATTATATCGAAATGAAACATTTTAATTTACATTTAATTTAAATCATAAAAAAATATTATTAGGTAATACATAAATTACTATAGTTATTAAAAAACTCTTAACTACTTAATCTGATGACCAAGTTTCTTGAATTCACATCTTGAAACAATTATTATGTATCCCTTTGGGGTGGCTCAGTCACTGTGCCATTCTCCCTATCTCTCTTTGTCTTATATAACCATTGTTCTGACCCCTCCTTCCCCTTTGTCAGCAAAGATAAAGATTGAACACCATTCACCCCATAAGGTGCTTACGTAATACTTGGACACCCCCTTACTACAAATTAGTCTATTTTTTTTTTATATCTTCCTTACTCATTATCATCATCATCAACATCAATTGGTTCCAGCCTGTGGCCGTGTCAGTTTAGTAAAAGGCCTCCATCTTCCTCTATCCCTCAACAATTCTTCCTTCCTTAATTGCTTCCATTCTTCTCCTCTCATTTGCACACTTTCTGTTAAATACTCCTTTGATCTCTCTTTATATTGGCCTCTCTAGCGGTCTTTTCCCCTACATACTTAATTTCCCTCATACTATTTGGCATCCTCTCCTATTCCATCTAAATTACACACCCATACCATCTCGATCTTGCTATATTTACTATTTCATATACTCCTTGTGCTCAAACTCTTCCCAGATAGTTTTGTTCCTTATTCTGTTTCTCCTCGTGACAGCTAACACGCTCCTCACAAATATCCTTCCAATAGCCTCTACTTTCCTAGTCCCTCTTACATTCAATATCCAAACATGTTTCTTCTGAAATGTGACAATGGGTACAAAGTACGCCATATACAGACAGCACGTCCTTACACCTCAACACTTCAAGGGCACTTCTATTCTCCATAGCAAACATCTTACATACCTCTAGAACAAATCTTCCTCACAGACTTCTTCTTAGATCCTCTATACTCTCATTTCTATTCTATCCATTTTTATAGCTTTATTAGGCCTTATCCTCTTTCTTGTCATTATCATAAATACCGTAACTTCACACTTCGCCATGCTAAATTTCATTTCACTCTCTTTCACTGCCACATTCCATTTCTGTAGCTGTTTATGTACTTCCTCTTACCTCTACACCAATACCTAGTCATCAGAAAACAACATGGCTTTCATTATTTCCTCCCTGAGTTTCCTTGCCACGTTATTCATGACCATTTCCATTACCATTAAAAATAATAAGCGATAAGAAATCAGTAATCTATTTCACTTCATTTTTTTATTTGAAAACCACTCCATATACCCCTTCTTCATCTTAACTCAACTCTATTCTCATAATTACTCTTCACTGTCATTACAACTTCTCTTTCCATTTAATTCTCCTTCATTGGTTTATAAACTTTATTTACATCCACACTATAATATGTTTTCTCCACATCCATAAATACCATTACTAAGTACTAAGTCCTTCCAAAATTTGTACCTTCTTTCCATCAGCTGTCGTAACGCAAAGATTAAGTCTAATGTAGACCTTTGTTCCATAAATTCATGTTGTTCCTCTCTCCACCTTTCTTTAATTTTCTTTCTTATTTTCTTTTCCAGTATCTTCTCATATATTTTTGTATAGTTGATCATCAGGGTTATCCCACCATAATTTGTGCACCTCCTGTCTTTCTTGAAAATAGGTATTATAGTTCACTTTTTCCAGTCTTTCAGTACCTTGTTCTCCTTCCAAACCACTCTCAGCACCATGTATAACTATTGTATTACTGCTTCTCCTGCAGCTCTTATTATTTTAATAGTCATTTTGTCCACACCTCACAGATGTTTTAAAACAGAACATGCATACCAGTGTCGACAAAAGATTTGTGTGTAGTTGAGTCAACCTTATGTTTTGTCACAACATTAAACCTATTTTAATCTTTTTGTCAATAGTTTTTGCAATGTTGGGTATGCTCTCGCCTGCTTCTCGAGGCGCTCTCATGACAACAGTCATATTCCTCTATGTCTTCATGGGGCTCATCGCAGGCTACTTCTCTGCTCGACTCTATAAGACCATGAAGGGCCGAGAATGGAAGAGATCCGCATTCTTGGTGAGTGTGATGAATACAAGATAGCAGGCATGTAGGACTATCTGAATAGATTGATGATGGTGGTCATTTTGAGCTAGAGCTGCTGGCTTTTGCCATAGTGATATTTTTCATAATTTAAAAAATACATTATGCATAAATTTTAACTATTATTTAGACATTCAAAAAAGTTTTCCATTTCTCATTTTGTAGACTGCCATCTTATATCCTGCCATTGTATTTGGTTTGGGGTTCTTCCTAAATTTCTTCATCTGGGGAAAGCACTCAAGTGGAGCAGTGCCTTTCTCGACGATGATGTCTCTGCTCTGCCTGTGGTTCGGTATCTCACTTCCACTTGTATATCTTGGCTATTACTTCGGCTTCAGGAAGCAGCCATTCCAACACCCGGTGCGCACCAACCAAATCCCTAGACAAGTGCCGGATCAGGTGTGGTACATGAATCCACTACTGAGGTGAGTAACTCAGTCTTGAGAGCTGGCTTGTCACCTCTATGACTGCTCAGTTTGTTAATGTTTCTAATCTCAGGGTATTCAAGTGAGGACTCTCTCTTAATCTACTCTCACAAATTTTTTTTAGCAACTACTATCTTACTATCAATATGAGTTACATGCTTGTTTATTAATTACTCTAATGTGCTGTGGAGGAGTAAAGTTTAATTTAGAGATGGTGTACCCACATTTGTGTTGAGAGAGAATGGGACACCATTTAGGATAAACCACCCTCATTACACCCAACCGAGATTGAATCACGATCGCTCCATCGTTGGCAGTTTATTCTACTGCATGCAACCACCAAAGCGGTACTCAAATGTTCCTTGTGCTCATAACTTTGATGTTTTAATATCTTAAAACTCAACATTGGTGATGACTAAATTCAAAGGGCTATGATAGGTTCAAGAGTCCATCTTTGAGGATCCCTAGAATCTTAATATAGATCATAGCATCCACTATTGTAGTGTTTCTAGTAGGGCTGTGCGGGATTCTGGACTTCGGGAAAATGGTTGTTCCCAAAATTCAGGTAAGAAAAAAAAAAAATCCTGAGATTTTTCAGGAAAAAAAAAAAAATTACAATTAAGGACCGGCTATCAAAGTCACTTTTTTATTTAATTGTCGTTAAAAATATTAATGATTTATTAAATCTAAGGTGACCTGGTGGTCTAGGGGTAAGGTGTTGGACTTCTGCGGTTATGATAATAATAATAATAATATAAATAATAAAAAATAATAATTAATAATAATATAAATAATAATAAATAATAATATAAATAATAATAATAATAAATAATATAAATAATAATAATAAATAATAATAATAATATAAATAATAATTAATAATAATATAAATAATAATTAATAATAATATAAATAATAATAATAAATAATAATATAAATAATAATAATAAATAATAATATAAATAATAATATAAATAATAATAATAAATAATAATATAAATAATAATTAATAATAATATAAATAATAATTAATAATAATAATACAACCATATCCTACATTAAATTATGTTTGGAAGAAGGTATAGGAAATGTGGATAGAAACATATAAAAGGGAGACAAACACAATATGGCCTTTACAATGAAAAGAAGAACACAGTTCACACTTTACACTGCTGCCAATGGACAAGGAGGTAATGGACACTGCTTGCTAGGCCTGTCATAGCTTTATATGCCTTATAATCTAACTTAAGACTAGGACAGACACAATATACAGTCCCCGGCTAATTCATCACTGTGAAAGGGTAAACCCACATTTCACCAATGATAAATTTTTTGGTCATGCAGGGAATCAAACCCGTGAGCCAAGGTGTTGAATTATTTGCTATACTACCTAACTAAAAATATCCAAAGTAGTCATATCGGATTACTAGATAAAATAGAAAAATCTTTATGTGAATTTTTTTAATAAGGTATTTGACATTTTTTCAAATGATATTAACCATTTTTATGACAAAATTGATTTTCATTCGAGAATTTTTGAACTAAAGTTAATTATTTAAAAAATAAAATTCCAATCAACTTTTTACCATTAGGTAATCTATAATTATACTCTACATTTGAAGCGACCATAATTTAACACATCTTGAGATTTATTGAATCTAGGTTCGCAAGAAACAAAGTATATTTTTTAGCTTCAGCTATAATTTAACATCCATAAATCATGGTAGTCCATCCATGATGTGCCTTCAAACAAACTGAACATTCTTGATAACTTTATTGTACCTGTGAAATCATTAAACTTTAACTTGTTAAAACATGTTTTCATCTAATTGTGTGTATTAAAACAGATCTTCATCTAATCATGTGTTTATGCTCCAGCACGTTGATGGCAGGAGTTCTACCATTTGGAGCTGTGTTTATTGAGTTGTTCTTCATCTTCACTGCCATATGGGAGAATCAGTTCTACTACATGTTTGGCTTCCTGTTCCTTGTCTTCATCATCCTTGTTATTTCCTGCTCACAAATCTCCATCGTTATGGTGTATTTTCAGTTGTGTGGTGAGGTGAGTAGCTTCATTACTTAAGACAAATTTAAAAATAATAATTCTATATTAAAATATTTTTTGAGGTGGGATAAGATAAGACTTAAAAATAAATTAGTGTTTTATTGTAGTTATTTGTAGTTTCCCCCCCTGATGATGGTATTTATTATACAGAAAAAATGTTGAATTAGTTTTTTTCTTATGTTAGTTGTTGAAACCAATAAATTACATATTTATTTTTAAGTCTTATCTTATGCTACTTACTTACAAACTTTTTGGATGTTTTCTAAAATGGCACTTAGAGATGGGTCGAATCCACTCTTTTATGAAGAATTTGAATCCTCATTTTGCTGCGGAATCCTGAAGCTTGAAAAACAAATTATGAACACGGGAAATATACATACACCATAGAGTAGTAGAAAATATAAATAAAAACTAAAGGTTTTCCGAAAGGTTAGGGATAGAGAAATATGTAAATAATTGCATAGTAAAAATATTTGTATGCTTCGATCCTACCTGGTACTGGGGAAATGGTAATCCAAGTAAGCCTACCTGGGTTTGTGGTGTGACGATGATCATGTTAGTTATAAAAATAATAGTATTAATTATAAAAGAGTTCAAAATTAAGAAATAAATACTAAAATTTGTTTTTCTTTGTTTTAATGTATTCATTATAACATTATACTTTCAGTTAAGTGTTAAATTAATGATCTGGACTCTGATTGTTAGTTACGTATGATAATTATGTCGGGGAAAGCTGTAAGATCACTAGATACAGTTGTGATGGGTAGCAAAGGTCAATGATAGACTAGTTTAACATAGATAAAGAAATGAAATTGTTGACTGCAAACATCGAGGTAATACCAATTACCGTAACTACTGTAAACACAAGCTTATGCTTGTACACATGTAACATTATAAACGAGCTTGCTCATTTGTTCACTTGTTCAAAAACACGCACTGATTATGTATTTAATTTGTTAATTTTGTTAATAAAATTAAGAAAGTTTTACATTTGTGTGTTGACCGCGGCCCGTATTTTGCCCGTGGCTGCCTTAAATAATGATCATAGGTTGTTGGTGGCAGACATAAAGGAACGGGAATGTAAGAGAAAGGTAGTAAGAAAAGAAAGAAGAAGGGTGTGAAGTTTAAAAAAGGAAGAGGAAAGAGAGCTGTACCTAAGAAAGTCAAAAAGCAGAAGGAGGAGGACAAGTAATAAGAGTAAGTGAGTGAGAGGAGACACCCTAGTAGAACAACAGAGTGAAGGAAGCAGTGGAGCGGTGGAGTAAAGTATTCATAAAGAGTTTTAAGAATAGGGATGAGGAAAGAAAGGAAGAAAATAGGGAAAAGAAAAAAAGAGTGCAGCGAGTGGTATGGGAATCCATAAAGGATTGGATGCAAAAATGAACAGAAAGGCTGGAACAGGACGTGAAAGGAAGCAAGAAGGTGTTACATAGCCAGGTAAGAAACAGGAGGAGAGAGAAAATATAATAAGTTAGATTTATGGATAAAGAAGGAAGAACATTGAAGACAGTAGAGAAAGCAAAGGAACTATGGATGAGATATTTTGAAACATTCAACTCGGAAGAGTAAAAGGGTGAGAGTGAAACACAGAGCAGCAAGAAGAAACAGCAGAAGCAGAGGAAAGAGTTCCCACATGAAAAGAATAGAAGGCTGCACTAAAGAGAATGAAACAAAGAAAAGAACTGGGTGTGGACGAACTGACTGTGTGATAAGAGCCGATGGTAAGGTCGGTATGCAAAAATTATACAGGCAGCTAAGTTTGATTTGAAAGGAGAAAAAGGGAGTTATAATACCGATTTTCAAGAAAGGAGACAGGAAGGGGTGTACAAATTGTAGGGGGATAACACTGATTTGCCACACTACAAAAATATATGAGAAGATACCGGAAAAGACAATAAGAAATAAAATGAAAGGACACTGGTGAGAGGAACAGCACAGATTTAGGGAACATAGTTCTACAATAGACTTGATCTTTGCCATACAACAGCTAATGGAAAGAAGTTATGAATATGAGAAAGACTTGGTAATGGTATTTATAGATGTGGAGAGGGCATGTGACAGTGTGGATAGAAATAAAGTTTAGATATCGATGGAGGAGATTTAAGTGGGAAGAGGAGTTGTAATGAGAGTGAAAAGCATCCATGAAGTTAACAAGTGCTTGTAATGATACTGTTTTGAACCCCTCTCATTTATTTAAAAAGTCATGGCTGAAGTGTATGTATTTTTCTTTAAAGAACTGCATGTAAAATTTCCTTTTAATACTTCATCCATTGATGATCAGGTGTTTTCAGAAGTAATTCCAATATAACACATTTTAAAACTTTCTTTCTTTAAAAAAACTCCCTTCGTTCTATTTGAAAATCAGGTGATGTGCTGGCTGCCTCTATACAATAAGAAGCTAGCCTTCACAACATCACCATGCTAGGAGTTCTCCTATCAGTTAGTTTTAACACTAGTGACAAGGGGTCCAAGAAGCAAGAGGTAGATAATATATAAGCAGCTTGTGCGTATAGTAATTTCACACACACAAACAATAGTAATTTCCAGAGAAAATCTCAGTCTGTAACAGCACTAGCTCTGACTCTCTAAGTCATTTCATAAATGAATAAAAAACTGTATTATTTTAATATTAAACTTACAACACTGAAAGTGAAATTAATAAAGCCAATCGTGAACAATGTTAAATCTCTACTAATGTCAACAAATCACCAATAATTAATCCTACAGTAAGAAATATACATTTAATTAGTTCGTCATAGCCGTGTGATAACAAGTGTGCAGTAAGGCATGCACGTGTCGTCATAGAAACTGGTATTGGTATAGTTGCTAGCCAACTCTAAGGCATGCACGGGTCCACATTATCATAATCATATATCTGCATCATAAATAGTGGAATTGATATAATTGCTGCCCAACCATGGGACATACACGGGTTCACATCCGCATCATAACCATAAAAACTGGTATTGCAATATGTTATATAAAGACGAATAATGGGAGGATGGAGTGGTCCCAGATAAAAAAAAATTGAATGAAGCAGGGGAGTGCCCTCATACCACTACTATTTGTAATGGTAATGAAAATGGTCATTAACAAAGTGGCAGGAAAACTCAGGGAGGAAAGAATGAAAGCCATGATATTTGTGAGGAGAAACAAGATTAGGAACAAAGCTATTTGGGAAAGAGTGGGGGTACAGGGAGTACTTGAGATAGTAGAGGAAGTGGGAAAGACCATAAGGGAGGCCAAGAAGGAAATGTGAATAGCAGAAAACTGAAGTTGTGTAAGTGAGAGGAAAAGAATGATTGTGGGATAGAGGAAGATTGAGGCATTTTATTAAACTGACCCAGTCACAGGCTGGAAACATTTAAAGACGATGCTGAATTATGTTGAGTCTGAACTACCTCTACACAGCTCTAAAACAAATTCCAATTAAAAATTTTAATAAGAAATTGTTTGATTCTAATCTGAAATTTTATTCAATCCTCAACTCTTGAAAAATCTTAACACATTTCACACTGGCATTAAATTGCATGGTGAACTGTCAGATACCGGCCATATTTATGATATTTTGAATTTTTGCTGTGATTATACTGTTTGACATACAATACTTTTTATGTGTGATTATTATAGAGTAATTTATAATATTTCAAATTTTGGATGGACTTTATTTTGTTTTATAGAAAATAAATTTAAAAAAAAAAAACTTTGTATGGTAGTTTTTGTAAATAAAACTTATTTTTTTCAAATTCATTAGAAAAAAAATATAAAAAAAGATTTTTACAAATGTATGATTACACTAGTACACAGAATTAACTCTAGTTTTTGAACAGAAATTATTTTAACAAAATCGTAATTACATGTGACACTATGAACTAGAACGCCGTTAATTTACTACTGCAGTAATCTAACCTGGTGACGTCATGCATAGTGTGGTGAAAGGGAGAAAACTCCCTGCTGGCAGGTATAGGGACCGAGGAAACCTTGTATTCTAAGAACCTCGGTAAGGGCAGTGTGCAAGAAGAATAAAATGCCAGAGGATTGAACAAAAAAAATTAATAACAATATTCAAGGAAGGAGATAGGATTTTACAACCAGCAAACTCATACAAAATTGAATTAGAACTTAGCTGAAAATGTATTAAAGCAGATACACCTTCCGGATTCATCCATATGAAATGGAATATTATAATAAAGTAATAACATATATTTTAAAGCCAAATGATAAAGTGTGTGAATTTGTTATTAAGGTTTCTTTATAACCTAGCTTATCTAACCTTCATTATGTTAAATTACTTGGCTAAATTAATCCATTCTTGCTACTGTTACATTCGCTAATAAATTAGAATCTCAATTAACATTAACAAAATAAACAATTTGACTTTAGTAGTATCATCATTATTAGGTTTTATATTACTAACTTAGACCGCCAATGCACCGTATCCTTTGACTCCTCCTTCAACTCACCAGCATTTTCTTCTTTCCTTTAAGTAATCTAATATGTGATTCCTTCTTCCTAAGCTTCTTTTCCCCTCAACTTTTCCTTCTATGACATCGTTCAGAAGACAGTTCCTCTTAAAGATGTGTCTGATCCACTTTGTACTGGAGAATCACATCCAAAATGGTTCTATTCTCACCCACTCTTCTTCATTTGTCAACCTGTCTGTCCACCTGATCTTTTCAAGTCTTCTCCAGCACCACATTTCAAGGCTCTCCAAGAATTTATTTCCCATCCTTCTAAGAGTCCAAGTTTCTGCTTCATAGGGTGCAATTCTCCAATCATAGCGTTTCACTTTCTTACTCCTAAATTTGCTGGTCAGCAATAACCTCTTGTTGAAATTTTCCTTGGCCATGGTGGTCCTTAACCTAATTTCCTTGGTGCATTAGGCATCCTTTGTCTGCAGACTCCCCAGGTACTTGAACTGCTTTATATTTTCCAACTCCTGGTTTCCAATTTTTATTTTCAGCAACTCTTCATTTTTGAAATCACCATCACTTTTGATTTTCATTGCTGATTTCCATGCCATATGTTCTCCCTATCTCCACCAGCTGGTCCATTATTTCTTGAAACACTTTTTTATTTTTAGCCAGCAATGCTAGATAATCTGCATATTTTATTGTGTTGATGTAGTAAAAGATGTATTAAAAGGGATCATGTAACAAACAAGTTGATCTATTATGTTTATGTTTGGACCTAGGTTTGATTGAGTGGTATAAATGTTGTAACAATAAAATTATTTCAAATAAACATACCTATAATATCATTATATTTGCCATTTCCTTGAAAGTATGATAGTATTAAATTTGAATAATTCACTCTCTTAAGTGAAATGCAGTGTATAATTTGATAAGGTGCTTACACTTCATTTCCAACTAAACTATATGTGTGTACTTATGGTATGTTTTATATATATTTTTTTATCACTCTTCAAAATATTTGTAAAAGAATAATTTTTTAATATATCTTTTTTATGAAGGTAAGCCACTGCTAGTACAATTTATTGTGCATGGTTAACGAAGCTTAAAATATGTAAATAATCTCTTAGTTATGACTATAGCCATATCAAACATCATATTTGTAATTTTGAAAAATTACTTAGGTATTATTCCTGTATCAAGGTGTCATTTTTGAAATTTACAAATTTATTTTCTAGGACATTTACATTTTATTTGTTAAAAGTGAAAATTTTAAAAGCAATTGATTTAAAAATGTACTTAAATATATCTTGATGGATTATGATTGAAATTTTTTAACACTTGCTACTTTATAAAGGGTATATGATGTATGAAAATGTTAGTAAATTAGTGGTGTTTTTTATTGTCTTTTAAGGACTACCATTGGTGGTGGCGCAGCTTTATCGTGTCTGGAGGTTCAGCTGTGTATGTGTTCACTTACTCTGTGTTTTACTTCATGACCAAACTAGAGATCACAGAGTTCATTCCTACACTTCTTTACTTTGGCTACACATTCATCATGGTGTTAACATTTTGGCTACTGACAGGTACCATAGGATTCTTTGCTGCCTATGCTTTCATCCGAAAAATTTATGCAGCTGTAAAAATTGACTAAAACACTCTGCAAAGAAATGTGTGTGTGTGTTTTTTGGTGGTGTTAAATGTTAAGACTCGAAGCTCTGAATCTTTGAATGAGGAACAATATATGAAATGTTAACCAAAAATAACCGAAGAACATTTTGTTGATCATTAAGGAATTAATTTTCACTCTCTTACCCAAATACAGCGAAAAGATGACACAAAAAACTTTCATTACGGAAAGCAAACAATTTAGATTATTTAAAAATGAAGACATGCATGTGTGTTTAGCAAATGAAGAAAAGATTAATGTAAAAACTCTGCGAGGAGAATGTTGAACTAATGAGAAAAAGAGATATATCAAAGTGAGCAATACTTGCTTGTTGGTTGATTAAATTGAAATATTTTTCTTAAATTGATGTATCATTGATCTGATTTAATAATCAGGGTAGTTTAACTAAGTTTCTATTGTAAATAGTAATGTATTTTCAACATTTTCATGGTTTGCATACATAATTAGCACAAGCTTATCAATAAAACCAGTTTTTGAAAAATAAATAATTTAGACATTAAAAATATTTGTTATAAAAAGTAGGGGTGTGCAAGTATTTGAAATTTCAAATAATTAACGTTGGCCGAATATTCAATTAATTCGATTCTCCAAATAGACCCTCCTAATAGCATATAGCTGTGTTGTAAATCTCTTAAAAGTCCTGTCCAGACCATTATGTTTAGACCATGAGACAAGTGGGTAGCCAGATAATCTGGTGAGTCAAGAGTTAAAAATACTCTTGTTTTTTGTTCACTATGAGGGGAGCGGGTAATACTATTGTTAGCAGAGATTGTGGCCTGCCTAGGGGCTTGAAGAAGGGGGAAAGGGTTTTATAATGGCTGATGGAGAGACAAACAGTTGGGAGCCAAGTGACTCATGATCCCTTGTTCTTGGTTTACTAGTGAAAGTGCTTGCAATGAAACATTTATAATTCATTCACGAGCTAAGTTTACCTGGATGACAGCTCGAAATGTTACTAGAAGTAATCCTTAATATATCACTACGCCAACAGCTGACACCTATCACTTTGGATGACTGTAATGAAAACAGATGGTAGTATATTAATGTGATAGTTAACCCCAGTAATTTAGGCCAATATTATTTATATATTTATTTGAGGTCGGACACAAAGTTTATTTATAGTTTTATTCCACTTAAAAAAATATTCACACCACTTTTACAAAAACTTCTAACGAACATAGCTTCCAAATGGCGACGGACGAATCTAAACCATATGATTGAACATAACGGTAAACAAGTTTTTTTTACAATGATGCAGTCACGAAATTGATGAAAATATTTTATTCAGTTAAATATTTCAAAATACGATAAAATAATCATAAAATCATTTATTGTATGTAAAAAAAATGACAAGAATTTTCTCTTTTCCAAATAAATACAATGCCTGTATTAAAAGGTATTGATGTGTGCACTATATTAAACATAATCAATAACGTTCCAAAATGAAAAATAAGTACTTTTAATTATGTTTAAAATATTGTTTCGAGTCGGATAAAAAGACATTATTAAAAAAATTAAATAGTATGAAAAAAACTTAAGTTTATATTATTTTTAATGTAATATATAACAGGTAATTAAAGATCTTTACATTTATAACAAACCTGTGATCTTTTACAAGTGTTGGCAACCCAAAACCTAAACATATGATTTCCGAACTGTCATCCAGGTAAAAACCTATCGTGAACAGAATATAGAGAAGGATAGAAATAGCTACCCTACCATATTTCATGGAGCATGGAAATAAAGAGATAGGGGTGGAGGCAATATTGCGCCTGTTAGTCTGTTGTTAGCGGACAGGGAGGTGACCCAGAGAGAATAGAGATTACAAGGGGTGTCAAGTTTAGAGATCATTTAAGGGGTGTCAAGCCTTGATACCACTTAAAAGGTTTCAAACCTAAAAACATTTAAGTGGTGTCAAGCCTAGATCACTTTTAAGGGGTGTCAAACCTAAATACCATTTAAAAGGTTTTAAACCTAGAAAACATTTAAGGTGTTTAAAGTTTAGAGAACATTTAAGAGGTGTGTCAAGCCTAGAGAACATTTAAAGGGGTCAAGGACTAATTTTATTATTCATTACTGTTTTGTTATTTTAGTAAATTTATTGTTGTATAATATGAAAGTGAGAGAGGTGTTAGCGAGACTAGTAATAACATTCAGTATACAGCCATTACCTTTGATGGATGGATGGAATGAAGGTGTCGCTTTTAGGGTCAGTTGGTGGCTTGGCAAACTGATGTGCACTAGTACCTTCTGGCTCAGTGAGGAAAGCAACAGGAAACTACTGGACTCCTAATTTACCTAGCAAGCTTTTTCATTGCTGTCTAGGTTTTAAGCTGACAGTGGTCTTGTTTAGGATCCAACCAAACTTTGGGTTGAACACTCACAAACAAAAGTAGACCCTACATATTAGAAAATGAGAACTACACTTTGAAATAATAGAAACATGAAAGAATCAAAATATGACCTTGTTTATTAATCACCCTATTATTTTACCCTTTCTAATAATGATAATGTTTTAATTCAAAGAAATATAACCTCTACCCTGCCCAGTTACATTCACCATGCAATTTCTTTCAAAAAATCATCATTAAATATAAAAAAATTGATCTAGGTAAAGCCCGCTGTCTAAAAAACTGGATCAAAAATTCCTTTCAATTTCCTGAAATTTTATTTTAGAGTTAGTCTTTTTTATTAATACCAGGTCAAATAACAATGTTTTAAGTGTTTTTTTTGCATCTTGCATACTTGAAAATAAAACCACATTTTTCAATTGGAATTTACTAATTTAAATTATTTTTATCAAAAATGTAAGACAAATCTACTGTCCGATTTGTACTTTTCGGTATTCGTTCGAAATTTTGATATTCGATTTGATAAATAATCCTATTCGCACACCCTTAATCAAGAGCTTTTTAAATAAATTTTAAGACACCTTATTTTACTTGGGTTTCATTAAGTGACTGTGTGTGAATTAAAAGACACACAGTAAACACAAATAATATATTTTATTGATATTTTTGTTAGCTATGTTCAAAAAATGAAAATTGAAAGCTTTCATGATTTGTAAAAGATAAAATTATTTCATAGAAGTTTTAAAGGGTTTATTAATTCAGAATGTTGGCTTGATTATTAGCAGGCTTGAATTATGTCTTTATTTTATTCTTTGTGCTGTAAATTAATTTCCTTAATATTACAGTCATTTAAGATGTGTCTACATTTTATCAATGCATTATTCATTTAATCCATTCCCTCCTAAGAACTTTTTTTTATCTAATAGATAAAATGACAAAAATAAGATGATTTTTAGTGGTTTTTGTGTTTATGGAGGGTTTTCCCTTCCCTCATCTTTACCATTTACTGCCCTAAGGTAACCAAAATAATAATTATAATGAAGCATGCGTGGGAAATTTTGTTATTTTAAAGAACTTAAAATTTTCAGTTTAGATATACTTTAAAATTTAGTATACATTAATTTTATATTTGTTTCTATCAAGGCCTAACATATAGCTTACCAGCATCTGACTACGGTATGTAGTAGGATTCTGGTAGAAACAAAGGGCTGGGCTGATCAGACCTTTTGCCGATCACTAATTCTGATCATTTGGTTTATGTTATTGTTTACAATATTACAAAGCTGATATTGAAAATTGCATACATATTTTTTTTAAATATAAACAATATTTTGTTTACTAAATTCCTAATAAAAATATTAATAAAGCTAAAACATAATCATAATAAAAAATTTAAATATGCTGTGGCAACTATTTGAAAAGGGGTGAGTGGGAAGTACAAGGTAGATAAGCGTGTAATGCCTCTTGATATAATTCCTAAATGCTCAACTGTGAACGTAAATTATTAATATTTTTTAACAATTCTTTCAATAATATGTATGAAATAAAGTGCACTAAGCAAAATATAATATGTAATAAATAACTATATAGTATGTATTATATTTGGAAGAAGGTACAGGATGTATGTATGATAGAATAGTTACAGGAAATTAAGCACAAATAAAAGTAAAAACACTTAACGCATATTTACACACACTTCAATATTTGGGTACTTTTATTACATGTTCCTTGGGAAATAGTAGTAGTAATAAAACACCTGCTACACTGGCTGAATGGTCTAAAGAGTCACTATTGTGATCAACTGGTCTGTTGATGATGGGGAAGAGGTGAGGAAGGGAAGTGTGGTCAAATCCCAGTCAGGTCTACTGGTGATGGGCACAATTGAGTAATTCTTTTTAAAATAACAAGTAAAATTATTCAAGTAGTTTTGAGCAAAACATGCACTCAAATAGTCTCGCGGCAATTGGTTGGACCTCATTACTCGGGAGTCTGTTAGCTTTCAATGGAATTAGATACTAATAACATAAGGCCTAAAGCTCTTTCTGTAGACAGTCAGCACTTACTGTGACTTTTACCTCTTAGCTTAGGTTTCTTGTTGCCTAATAAATGTACAGTCAACACAAAAATATGTTTTTAACGTAGTTTCTCACACTAAAAAAATAGTGTTTCAGACACCTTAACTAAGTCAGTAGTGTGCCTGCCTACTTAGATAAGGGTCCCGAGTTCTATTCCTGGCATGATTGAAAATATGAGTTTACCCTTTCACATTAATAAATAAACGGCCGGGGACTGGATGTTTTACCTGTCCTAGTCTTAAAATAGAGTATTAGGCATATGAAGCTAAGACAGGCTTAGCAAGCCTGTAGTGGAAAAATATTTGACTTGAATAAAAAATTGGCCCAGGCCAAAGGCTGGAAACAGTAATGGATGTAAAGTAAATAAAAATAGGGAAATAAATTATGTAAAATTTTTTAAATAAAAGAAACTTTTTTATAGTCATGGTAAATAAATTGATAATAATTGTAGCTATTATATAGTGAAAGCTTTTATTTATGTCATCATTTATTAAATATTTAGTCTTATAAAACTAAGTGTTGAAATTCGAATCAACGCAGTAGTATTGCCTGTCATCAATCTCAACCTGCTATATTAGAGGAAAGAATGGAATCAAATAACAGTTTTATATCCTCTCAATAGGCAAATGCCATAACAGTTCCAATTACTTACTCTTTTCATTGCATCCTCATTTGATTCGACCAGTGATACATTACTGTGTTTTAATGTACCAGAAACATATTTTAGCCCTATTTAATCATAATAGTTGGCTAGTGTATAAAATAATAAAATACTAATGATGAGTGATGTAGCTTTGTTTCTGACAATGTTTCATTTTCTGATCAAAAATAGTTAGCCACTGAAAGTAACCAAGCCCATTTAGGTTTTAGCTTTACATTTTTTTCTACTTTTCTTAAAAACCCAAGACAGTGCGAGTAAAGGTTGGCTCTGCTAAAAAAGTCTATGTGATAATTTTTCAACATCCAGTTTACAATATATTATATGTGTGGGGAGATGTGAAAAGTTGATTAATTATATGACTAAATCAAATACATGAAATTTTGTTTTGCCAGATATATTTTAGTTTAATTTTTAATAAATATTTATATTATTATTGTTATTACTGTATTTTAATAAATTCATTAGTTATAGTGAGTTATCCAAGTGGTCAAATCCCTGAACAAAGTGCAACCCTTCACAACTAAGGATATGGGAACTTGCACATCAATATATCATCAAATCCAGACAAGCCCCCAGCCTCAATCTTAGATAATTCCTCTCCTTCCTACCAGCACACTTATTATTAGATTCAATATAACATTATTCATAGTGCTGCTATCTATTCAATGATTACATTCAATATAACATTATTCATAGTGCTGCTATCTATACAGTGATGTCATAACTGAAAAACAGTCAGCTGTGGACAGTCAACCTTACAGTTCAACCAAAAGCATCAGTCTACTCTCCTGACCTGATGAAGCTGTCTGTGACAGTGAAAGATTGTCCTTAAAAATGTGTTTATGTGTTTTTTAGAGTTATATCTAAACAATTTCTACTCCAGTATCATCTAGTTAAGTGTGCTGGCTATCCCTCCTGATTTAAACCATGATCTAGCCTAGTGCTCTATACTACATAATATTAATAATAATAAAATAACACTAGGGGTGTGTACTTTCAAGGTTCTTTCATTCAACTCAAGCTCAATCAAGCTTCTTGAATATTTTATGAGTAGGCCTATAGAGTTGTGCCTGGATTCAATAAATATGCAATAAATGTTTTTTCTTCAAATTTTGGCTTTGAGCTTATTTTGAACATTTCACTATTTGTTAGTGTTATTTTATAGGTAGCCTTTTGATAATATCAATCAAATGTGTCATCTGCAGATCATAATATGAATACATGAAAGTAGATTTAGTAACTTTATTAGTTTTCAAATAAGAGCATATCTAAGAAAATTAGACTTCATAATGAATGCATTACATCAATTTTTTTTTAAACATTTACTTTTTATTTCTATTTTCTAGTATATTAATATATTTCTCTTTCCTTTAGTGTTCATCACTTTGTCCAAGATTTTAGACTCAGAATTTGTAGGTAACTTACTTATGCAAATAAAACTAATTTATTTTTCAACTTTTTTATTTTGTTGACATGACATTAACATTATTATTTTTTACAGTTTAAATAATGTGCTTTGAAAATTAAAATAGTCTGTTTTCTAGACAAAATTAAAAAATGAGCTACAGTAAATATCAAGTTTAATTTTTAAGTAATCTTTTAATAAGTAGTGGTTTAAATTCTATTTATAAATATTCAATTTTTGTATTGTTTAATGTTAGGTGCAACCATTCAATTGCCTTCCCATCTGGAGTATATCTATATACCTGGTGCTGACTTTCACAAAATCAGAAACAACTTTACCCCCACTAGCAGAGAAAGTTAAAACAATACAGTTCTAAGATGGATTACATGGTGTAACTATTATATTTGTTAATTACGGTTATAGCCACATCTAAATATATAATTTAAATTGAAAAATGACACCTGGACTTCAGAATCGAACCTGGGACTTTTGGCCTAGTATGCCCATGCTCCATCCACTGAGCTATCCAGGTCTTGGGTTCAATACCCATGTCCAGGTGTCATTTTTCAATCTAAAGAATGATATTTAGATGCATCTATAACCGTAGTTAACAAACATAATAGCTTAGCTATTTAATCCATCGTGAAATGTGCATTCTTACAGTACAGTTGTAATTCTACTATTGACGGCAAAAAACCAACTACCAAGTCATTGTTGACTGTGTCAGCTGATTTTTTCTGATTGAGGCAAAATATACTAGCAGAAAAGATATACCGGTAGCGAGATGATGGCAGCTGGAAGAGATTTTCTACAGGGGGGTAAGAGACCTACTATGGAAAAGAGAGGTGCCTCTTAAGTGTAAGGAAGTGTTATACAAAGTATACTTCATATCCATAGCTACGTATGCAGCGGAAACTTGGACTTTGGATGTAAAGAAACAAAAAAGTGGAGGCCACGGGAATTAAGTCTTTGAGGAGCACGCTATCTGCCACCAAAAGAGATAATGTGAAGGGCTAAAAGCATTTAACACTTCACAACAACAGATGACTAATATACATTATAATGCTAAATAAGTTTCTATTACAACGTTATTCAACCTCCTTCTATAATACCTTTTGACTCATGCTCTCCGTTTATGTACCTAGTTTTGTTTTCACATTCCAAATTGTGATCTGCCTCCATTGCAATAACGTGACTAAATGGCTGATTCAACTGAATGTATAATCTGCTTTGAAAAAAGTAAATAAGATCTTGCACATGAGCTCTACATGCTCCATAGGTACTAGAGCGATGGGGTCATCCCAATCCTGAGAATATTAGAGCGACAATGTTGGGGAAAGAGTGATTTCTTCGTCCACGCCCTTCCTTTCATTCACAAGTTTGATTATATAAATTATAGAGTTTCATCCATCTTTTTTTTGTACTCTTCGTCTGTAAGAAGTAGCTATACAAAAGACACTCTTCAAGTAGTACGCCCGTAGAGATGGTATGGATGGTCTCCCCACCTTGATGTAGATAGGTTGTAGAACGTTATAATATCTCTTTTGAGAAAATTTGTATTGGTTGTGACTTGTGTATTTAACTATGCTTTCTTTTTGCTAGCTAGTTGTATTAGGTTAGTTTAGCTTTCCTATTGTTACTAGTATGTAAGTTAGTATATGGATTTCTTCTTTAGATAAAGTTTTTCTATGGTTTGGTTGCGAACTTCACGAGCATTTAAATATATTTTATTTTGTAACTAGATACTGTAGTTCTATTAGTATTGTAACACACCCCCTTATTATCACCCAATAATAACAGTCAGGCTGATCACAAGAGAGTTTATCTTATTTTAAAAAAATAACGAGAAAAGTTCTAAGAGTCAGTGAGACATGAATAGCGCTAGGCGCAGTATTTGAAAATAACAATCTTTGAACCATAATTTATGAAACATGTGGGACTTCTTCCCATGTTCTTAAACGGCGACAAAATAAATCTTACAATCAGAAGTAAGATTGACCTCCGTAAACATCCTACGAAAGTAATAATAAAGGATCGCCAAAAGCACTAATTATGTTAAGGGCATTTACACGCCACCACCGGCGGTTCTCAAACAGTGAACAAAGAGTCCTTAACAACATATCTCTCTCAGGCCGTAATTGGGCATAATATAAACAAACAACGAGAATTCAATTTAGAAATAAATGCCACAACTGGCTACATTTACGTTAAATATAAAGCACATATCAGTGAGCAAACCTGCTGACTTGCGGCCCTACATTTAACCAATAATCTTGCAAATAGTAACACTAATAAATTAATTACCATTAAACAAGATATATAACCATTTAAATGTACATAATCGGCAGAGCAAAGTATAACGCCACAAGAGTCAATTATGGACTTAAGATGGCGGTGCTTCAAGGTATAAGACCATCCGTGAAGCGGAAGAAGCAAAAAGTACATTATTAAATAAAAGAGTTCTCTCAATATATCACAAAGTGACGTTAAATAAATCATTCTGTCAAACCGAGCAAATATATATATATATTATCCATGACCAGCAACCCGCAGTTGACCTAGCTTAGCAACAAAGTTTCTCACCAAGTGATCACAGAGTAATGTGTACCGGCATTACAGAACGATGCCCTATATATATACCAGACATATTAAGCCATGTGCTCTCAAGGCAAGTAACCAAAGGAGGGGGTGAGAAGTAAAGGGTGGTAACCTTCCAGAACATACTCCACTAGTCTATGCTTTTTTGAACGGCGCACTCAACAATATTCTGATAGTATTTGAACACTGCCGTCGACGCACACCCAAACTGCGTATATCGTCCGTCTTCTTTTTTCTTGGGCGTGGTGAGGAATGAAGCCAAGCCTCTTGAGTTAATTTGAAGTTGATAGTGCCAGGACGTGTTTGTGGAGTTGAGCGGAGTGGAGCGTGGCCGAGATGAGGTCAACTGGGGCCGTAGTGGTGAGTCAAACAATGTTTTGTTCGTCTTTTTAGTAGCGTAATAAATTTAGTCATGTTGACTTATTTACAGTAGTGCTTTCTCTGAGATGTGAATTGATGCGACAAGAGCTACCTTGTTTTCTATAAAATTATGATAGTTTATATAATTTATCTTTAAAAGTGTCGTTTATAATGTTTTTATTTGTCTCCATACTCGTCATAATAAATAATTTTTAAAAATGGTTTCCATTTATGGCTATTTTCAAGTAGTATTGCACAAAATTAAATCAAACCATTGCAATTTACAATTATTATCTATTTATATGTACTTAAAAATTTACTAATTTTAATAAAACTAGAATAGGCTAGTCACTGATCGTGAAAATCAGGAGTTATGCTTGGATTTTGTGCATCTAAAAAAATACTTGAACTTTACTATCCGTCAGGAATTTAAAGGAGAGGGCCACTCTAAATGGCTTCTAGGGTTATACAAATTTCAATCTAACCATTGATCTCTATAATATAACTGGATGGACATCTGTGGCTGAAATATTTGAGTTGTCGTCTGCATACCATTGTCTAAGAAAGAAGGGAACTTTTTGATATCTCCTTCTCTCTTTCACCCATACAAGGCAATGTGGCATTTTGACATAATTAATTAATTTGGTTGACTATATGAAATAAATCAATGTGTGGTTAGTTAAATGAAATAAATATGTTAGTAAAAGCTTTGAAGAATATATCAAAGTTCAAAACCGGTTAGTTTTTCCATTAAATAAGTTGATGTAATCTAATATATACGATTATTTTGAAGGCAGATTGTTTGTAAGGCTTTATCTTGTACCAGAATAGTATCCTATAATTGTGTTTTAGGTAGGATAAAATACCTTCCAGAGGGAAATTCTACTTACGTTCTAAATGGCCGTTTATCCTACAAAAATATTATATATATATCATAGTATTCTGTTACGAAATAAAGATTTACAGTTTGGGATTATTACTAAAAACAGGGTTTAATAAATACCGTACTTCCTATAAGCCTATAACCTAAATTATCATTTGAACGTAAGACTTCTACACAAAGTTTGTCATTCAAACAAATGTAATAAAGTTTTAAGATACTTTATTCATTATATTATGCATTATAAACTTGAACGTCACGCGTTTGTTCTTGGCAATGTATATATTGTAACGTTGCTTGACATCAACATTACAAGCATGAAGAAAATACGAGTAAAATAAACCTATTTCTACAACACCGAAGAATAAACAATACTGGACTCACCAAAAGTGCCCCGTTTCTCGGTCCGTGTGTCTAAAGTCACGTCAACAAACATATCTGCCCGTGCACATTGTTTCCGCTCCGAGTGTAAACACATAACTAGAAGAATTAGTGGTGTGGCATTTTGAGCGTGTTGATCTCGCGTTGCTTCATGGGAGCGGTCATGTGATGGACACGTGATATTCTAGACGCCTCTCCAATGACCTATTTGTTCATTTACCGCCCCTATCCCTCTGTTCCATGTGATTGTTCTTCTATGTTCTTTGGTTTCCC
>CABEEJ010000017.1:79810-149442 GCA_901482245.1 Timema douglasi | reverse complement strand
CCCCCCCCCCCTTTGCGCCCCTTTATGTGATGAAAAAAAAATTATATATTCTCACCTAATTCTATAAAAAACATTCATTTTAAAATTCAAGGTTCTCTGTCTACTAGTTAAAAAGATGCACAATCAGTGAATTTGGAAAACCTTAGACTCCCCTTTTTCATTCCTTACAGGTTGAATTTTACAAAATTCAGTCTTATCTCTAGTTTAGGGCCAAAAAGGAACCTACTCAAAATTTCAAGTTTCCAGGTTTGAAGCCATTAAGCTCTTTTATACAACCACAAATTCCCCCAATTGTTTATTGTTTCCACAGTCAAAATTGGCCTTGTAGTTTGGAATTTTAAGCGATAATATCTTATTTCTTTATATCCACACTCACGTTAATATTACTAAATCAATATTTAGTATAAGATCAAAAAAATAATAAATCCTCAAATTGGTGCTTTATACTTCTAATATTTAGTTATGTTATTTTTAAATAGCAGTTGAAAGGGACTATTTGGCCAAAATTAATTTTAGATAAATGTTTTCAATAGATAATTTTTCTATGATATCAGTTTTGGTATCCACTAAGGGTGTTCTGCGTTGTTCGCCTTTTTGGTGGAGGTAAACAAAGTTCATAAGTTGCATCTTGTTGAGGATTCTGAAATATTAGTGCTATGTCTAAGGAAAACCACTGGGTTTTTGACTCACCTTTTTTCGGAAGAATTAGTCAAGGAGTCCCTTAGGTCATTCTGAAGTATAAAATATTTGCTTCACTAGTTTCCAGAAGAGAAAGAGAGCGACTTTGCTCGGAGTTTGTGTATTGCTTTTAATTCCCTCATGATTCCTTCAGAATGTTTATCCTCTCTGTGTCGGAAGCAGCAAGCATCCTCGATTTAAAGCTCAGTGAACCTCAGATTGTAGAAATCATACTTGGGAATGTGTCGCCTCTTACTAGGAAACATTTTATGTTCTTGCGTCTGCCATGTTCCCTTTTGGAGTTGTCATTCCTTGACTTCAAAAATTGAGGGTTCACTTTTGGCTGAAAGTGAATATTTTGATAAACACACTATATCTATTTCTAAGCCCTCCATTTCGTTTGCCCCTTTTGACACACTTAAAAAAAAGTGGTCATCTTATGTCTGCTCGGGCATCCCTCATGAATAGTAGAGCCTATGATAATAATTCCAGAGAGCAACAAGGAGGGAATGGTAGATGTGACCTGTTTTGCGTAAGGTGTTTTCACTGCAAAAAATTAGGACATCTCCAATATCAGTGTCAGGTGGGAGAACGCGTGACGTATAGTCATAGTGGTCCAGCTACACCCATGATTGAATTTTGTATTGGGTCGAATCATGGTGTTGCTTTGATCGGCACTAGTGCTAATGCATCGTTTATCAATGCTGAGTTTCTGAGCAATGTCCAAAGTGGTAAACCTAGAAGTGACATTGAAATAAAAGAATGTGCTTCCCAACCCTTTATTTTAAGTAATGGGAGTAAAATAATGGTTGAAAGGTTAATTTGCCCTTCTCTTAAGATTTATCGTTTTTCATGGAAAAGAAAATTGTATTTGATAGATAAGCTAGTGTGCGATATTATTTTGGGAATTGGCTTTTTATGAGCCACTAGAGGTATGCTAGATTTAGGGACGGGGCATTTAAGTTTTGGGTTCGATCCTAAGGTTAAGGTGCCATTGTGCCTAAGTTATATGCCTAAGGGATGCAATTTTATTGGGACGGATGAGGATCGTATCGACCGTTTGATAAATAAATACTCTGATGTTATAACACCTGTCTGGGGAAAATGTGATGTGCTCCCTTATGACATTGTGATCATGGATGAGGTTCTGGTCAAGACAGTTCTTTATTCTTGTGCCCCCCCTCTCCCCCCCCAATTGAAGATTTTTCGTGAACTCATAGATGATTTAGAAAGAAAGGGAGTAATTATACCATCTAAATCTCCATATGCTAGTCCGGAATTTATTATATCGAAGAAAGGACAAGGAAATACGTTGATAGTAGATGATAGAAAGTTAAATAAGAGAATCCAGTTTGACCCATACCCAATGCCGTGCGTAGAGAGTGCTTTTCAACATCTAGGGGGTGCTAAAGCATATAGTTTCATTGATCTAAATGCAAGTTGCTTGCATTGCACACTCACCAAGCGTTCTAAGAAGTATACTGCATTTGTTACCCCTTGGCAGCTCTATGAGTTTAATTGCATGCCGCTGGGCTTTAGTATCGGTGGTCAGCCCTTAAGCCGCATTCTGGACCACATTTTCTCCTATTTAAAGTACAAATTTGTCTTTAATCACTTAGATGACATATGTGTGTACAGTAATTCATTTGAAGAACATCTCAAACACTTAGACATTGTGCTGAGCTGTTGGAAAGAGGCGGGACTTACTGTCAACCCAGACAAAGTCACGTGGGCCAAACAATACATTTAAGTATTTGGGGTATATTATATCTAATGGAAACATGCTGGTTGACCCTGAAAGGGTGAAACCCATTGTTGAGTACCTGCAACCCAAAAACTTAAAAGGTGTAACGCGCTTCATAGGCATGTGTGCCTATTATGCGTGGTTTATCCAGCATTTTTCTGAAATCTCCGCCCCTTTAATCGTTTGAAGAAAAAAGGTGTCGCGTTCGTCTGGGGTGAGTAACAATCTCATGCTTTCAAAACTCTAAAGAGCAAGTTAGTCTGTCCCGAAGTTTTACTCATGCCTGATTTTTCTCGTACCTGCCTTCTTAATGTCGACACCTCCTCTGTCGCCCTAGGCGTGGTTTTGTCCCAAAGGTCACCGGATGGTATCCATCCTGTGGCTTTCGCCAGCAAAACCTTGTCTTAATCTGAGCAGAAATATAGTGCCTTCGAGAAAGAATGTATCGCATGTTTATTCGGCACAGAGAAATTCTCTAACTATTTAGAACAGCATGAGTTTGAGCTATACACGGATAATATGGCTTTGTCGTGGATGTGGTGGCATCCTAAACAATTAGGAAACATTGGAAGGTGGGTATTACGCTTATCCAAATATAAGTTCACTACGTATCACGTGCCTGGTCGAAATAATGTGACTGCTGATGCCCTCTTGTGGATGATGGAAGACCTGGAGCCCATTGATACTGATAATGTAGCGCATCCACTTGACGTGATTCATTCCATCCCTGAATCTTTTGTTTCGATCCTTGAACATCAGAGAAATGACCCGTGGTGCTCAGAAATGATGGATAAAATACTTAATGGGGATGATGTGGGGCCTTATTCTCTTCACAAAGTTCTTATAATGGCTTCCAATGGTAAAGGTAAAGGAAGGAAGATTTTTGTTCCTGCGGTGGTGCACCTTATGATGATGTGTTATTTTCACCATTTAATAGTTGGTGGTCACTTGGGCATTCTTAAGACGTATCACAAGATTTTCATGGCTTTTGGCCAGGGATGTATAGGGATGTGAAACTACAAGTCAGGCAATGTGAGGATTGCCAAAAGGCCAAACCTGTGCAGAACACGAAGGTGAGACTCCATTTGGCCAATGTGGCCGACTTTCATGGGAGAAGGTGTTTGTAGACTATGTAGGGCCCCTGTCTCGATCCTCCTTAGGGAATACCTGTACGATTATTATATTGGATGCTTTTTTGAAGTTTGTTGTGATATTGCCTCTGAGGAACATGAATGCTAAGACCACCTCTAACGCTCTTGCTAGACGCGTGTTGGCTGTGTTCGGTGCCCTGCGTATTATCGTTAGCGACAAAGGGCCATGTTTTAGATCGGCAACTTTCAAAGACTTGTGCTTTGGATGGGGCATAAAACATGTGACCACCAGCCCCTATTACCCTTGTCCCAACCACGTAGAATGATTCAACAGGAACCTTAAGGTGGCTTTAACCATTTTTCATTCTTGTGAGCAGGTAAAATGAGATCACGACCTCGAGTTTTTAAATGTTGCCTTTAATACTGTGTTTCACGACTCTACTAATGCTTCTCCAGCTTCGTTGTTCCTGGGGCGATAACTCAACCACCCTCTTTTGGCTTTGTGGGATGTGGAGTCTTTTCTAGAGGGGGTTGAGAAGATCTCCCATAGAGATAAATGCCAGCAGGCCTTCGATAGCTTAAAGAGGGCTCATAGAAAAGTGGCAGATAGGTATAATCGTGGGTGTATCCCTGTTTCACTTACTATAGGAGACTCAGTCCTCTGTAAATTGTACCCTCAGAGCTCCACAGCCGACAAAATCTCGGCGAAGCTGAGTCCTAAGTGGAGCGGTCCATGGCGAGTAGAACGCTTTCTCACCCCTGTAACCTTGCTATTGAGTGATGTTGACAATCCACCAATAACTAGACGAGCCCACATATCCCATGTAAAACCCACTGGCATCAAAGAATCCTCATACCTGGTCCAGGGATGAGTATATGTAAGTCCATCCTGTAAAAATGTACGTTATAGTTTGTAAGCTGTTTTTATTATTTTCTGAGTGGAAGTCTGGAGGAGATCCGGTATAGGTTTATGGAGCTGGAACTCTACTGCTATATCTTGTCAAAATAAATAAATAATAATAATAATAATAATAATAATAATATATATATATATGTCTTTGTCATGAGTATAAAATTCCAAGAGCAGAGGAATTTAGATTCATATCTTTGATTGAAGTGGTAAAGCTACTTAACTCTAATATAAGAAGAGCAACCTCAATGAAAATGCCACTTTAACTATAACTTTATTGGCCAATGCTGGTGCACTAGGGAATATAATCCTAGGAAATTTGTTGAA
The DNA here is from genome assembly GCA_901482245.1 of Timema douglasi. NCBI lineage: Eukaryota > Metazoa > Arthropoda > Insecta > Phasmatodea > Timematidae > Timema > Timema douglasi. Next base: position 144,692 of record CABEEJ010000017.1, on the reverse strand, counting down.
AGTAATTATGTAAGATGTAAATAATATTTGAATAATGATGACTTGATAACTGTTCTGTCAGATTGTGATATGGTTTGATGTAGAGTTAGTTAGGTTAGCTATGTAAATTCTGAGCTTAGTGGTTAAGGGGGAGGCGGGTTGTCTTTAATTTATGTTCCTTGGGTACTGGCTTTATGTTTATTTGCTCAGTGGATTCCTTCTTCGTTCCGTTGTCTCGTTGTGGAGATGGCCCGAAAAAGTCTTCGGAGGTAGCTGCTAAGCTGCTGGGGTGGCTGGGGTGGCAGGCGGACACTGAAGGACTTGAAGTACGTTCTGGACAAGCTGGACTGGGTGTTGACCAGCCGCTGGTACGGTGACCAAAAAAGACGTCTCTTGTATCACAGTGTCAAAAGCATTGACCACCTAACTGCTGGGGATCGACAGAGGCTCTCTCTTCTAGGAGCAGAGGATTTATACCGTGGCTACAAACATCTTCGCCGCATAACCTCCGCCACCCATAAAAGTGCAATTACACTTACCTCGTTTAACCGGGAAACCAGTGCCGCTCATGGGTCCTCCAAGCACATCAACACTCCGCTCATGTTAAACAAGAAAAACAAGACTGTTTCCTCGGAAAGTTACGTAGTTTGGTTGTCTTTCCCCGAGTAGCAGACGCTGTGCAAGTGTCAAAACTTGGAGAAAGAAGCGCTCTTGGTGATCATGTGGTCTTCCCTACCCCCTGTATTATCTCCATCTTGACGTTGTGCACAGGCGTCAGTGAGGGAAACTCACACTAACATGCTGATAGTGATATCATTGAACTTTTGTATCCACCCTCCCATATTTTCTCACAGTGCAAATCTGAATATAAGTGTCTACCCGGCAAGGAGCAGTCACTCTTTGATGCTTTTAGGATGTAAGATGTAAATCTACGTTATATTGCAAAAGAATTATATAATTTGTAAACTGGGGAACTGTTAAATTGTAACTTGATTATGTAGGGACCAATTTGGATTTGCTTCAGCATATTTTTTTATGAATAATTTTAATAATCTAGTTCTGTTTGGGTAATTATATTTGTTATGAATTGAGGCATTTTTTTGTACGTATTTCTTTAAATTTAGATTCTATGGTAGTATAATCAAGTCAAGCTTTGTTATTAATTTTTGTAGGGTATATTGCGTTATTATGATTGGGATCCTGTCTTACTGTGCTGGTCGTTCTAAATGAAACATATGTGTATTGTTATCTTACTTTCAATTGTTACGCAAGGGGAATTTCTATTAATGTTGTTGAATGTTTTTGTACACAGAGTATGTTTGTAAGAGATATATTAAGCCTTTTTTTGTAGGTTGCCCCGCCTAATGGGTAGTTGGACGATAATGTATAGCTAGGAGCATATTCCTACTAGATGATAATGGATAAGATAGGAGATTTGACACAAATAGACTTTCCAATATACGTGTTTCCCAACTTCAATTTATTTTCAATTGTTGTTTGCTATATCTTAACTTTTGGCATGTATATAAATTGGTTCTGTCAAATTATTATGAATGTACTTTATATTTGATTGTGCATTTAATACTCTGAAAATTTATATTAATTTCTTGTACATAAATACATTTATTCTCTTCCCTATGTGTAGTATTGTTATTGAACATAGCCCGCAATCTAAAACATAATATTGTTAACATTTGGATTATGAAAATAAAACAGCCTCTAGGCCAATGTCTTCTTCTATTCGGTTGCTAAGCTTTTACATTTAGCATACCCTTAAACTCCCATTAATGTGTATAATTAAATATATCATTTTGCTGATAGTTAAACATCTTAGTTTAGTTGGGCTTTTGCATATTTAAGTGAGGATAAAATAAAGGTCCCTGGTGATCCTCTTTATTATTGCCCTTGGTTTTGCAACACCTTCTCTACAGAGAAGGGTTGAGTATATAAATAATGTTTTGGTTGAATTGTAATATTGCTGTGAATACATTATGAAATATATATATCTATACTAAATATCTCTACAATACATTTTTGTGACTGCAAGAGAACTAAGAAAGATGGTAGGATGGCCACTCAATCAGGTTTGGCGACTGCCACTTCTTTTCAAAAGTTAAGATACTATTTTGAGTAATCTTGATATAATTTATAAAGAAATTTTCAGATCCAATAATTTATAAATTATTTAAGTTACTACCTTCCAAACAGTACCGCCATCTTACTGGGAAACTTAGTAAGGTGCGGCCGAAGGGAGCGCGAGTAATTTTACAGTTTTTATAAGATTGAAATTTGTTGGCCAATATAAATCAAATATTTCTCCAGTAGCAACGTAGAGTTTAATTTTATGCAAGTGCTGATATTAACAGATCTTGAATATCTGTCAAGAGTGTCCTATAATTTTGTCAAAACTTTTTAAATAAAGAGAAAATATTTTGACAATATTCCAAGACGCCCTTGACCGATATTCAAGATCTGTTGATATTAGCATGTGCAGAAAACTAAACTCTACGTTGTTACTGGAGAAATATTTGATTTATTTTGGCCAAAAAATTTCAATCTCATAAAAACTGTATAAATACTTGCGCTCCCTTCAGCCGCACCTTAAAATAACACATTAAGTTACTTCTTTACCACCTCAAGCTTAGATTGAATTTGTTAAAACAGATTATTAAAAAAGTATATGCTATGAACATAATTATAGTTATAACATAGTATTAGTATTTAAAAACATATTGATTTATTTTTTGGGCTGTCACTATTTGAAAAAACTTAACTATAGTTTTATGTTTATATCAGAATTGATAATTTATATCAAACGTTGCATTTAGCTTCACTTATGAATGTTAAATAGTTGGAGTAAATGTTGCAACTGTCTTATAATGTCCTTCGTACAGTTTACTTTAGATTCATCTTGATAATTAAACACCAGAAAGTATACCTAAGCCTCTAAGCCTGTTAATTCCTACATACAACCTAACCATTATTAATGAGAACAGAGATTTTATGTTTGCGCAGAAAAAAATGTATTCATTATATTGGTTTATCAGTCATAGGTTATATCTTGATTGGAAATAAAACTTTTAAATTTAAAATAATACAGATTTTGTTAACAAAGGCTTATTTTAAATACATTATAATAATAGATATAAATATATTTCTCTGTCACATAAGTGTTATAACATATTATATCACTTCATATAACCCGAACGGGTAGTAAGACGCGGTGCTAATAATAATAATAATATATCATATAATTAAAATAACTAAGCATAGACCTTGATTTGAATATCCACTTTACAGGTGTTAAATACAAACGTAACCAGAAGAAATAACTTCTGATAGTGAATAAATCAATTGGGCAAGTTGCTAAATTTGAGATCTGTATCTATTCTTGTTTTTTTTTGCAATGTACTATTTATTATTTGTATGCTCTAGTAGCATAGCTGACTATTATGAATTTAGTTTATCTTTATCCTAACTAACAATCTATTACTCATATTATAAGTAAATCTAGGTTGAGTAATATAAGTAATTGTTAGATTCAGTTAAGCTACATTAGCTAAATTTTTGTATTCATAATTAATTGGATGTTTCTTATCTTATTTAAACCTGGTTGAAACTGTTTTAAAGTAGTCTGTTTTCTCTTAAATACAATGTATTATAATCGAATTAGGTTTGACAAACTTAGGATATTGTGGGTTTTGTTTGGTTTAGGATTAGTGTCTAGTATGTAAGCTTATATTAACATTCGGAAAACCTAAATATTTCAAAGCTTTGGATTATAATTCTGTTTCTAACCAATTGTTTAGTCATTTTAACTGTTTACGATATAATTACAATTTTCACATCAAGCCCAGGCTACATTCGGTTTGGAGCTATTAGGTTTCAGGATTGTTTTCATACCACGCCCAGACTACTCTAGGTTTAGGTATTCTTTTCATATCACGCCAAGACTACATTATGCTTGGGGATTCTTTTCATATCACGTCCAGGCTACGTTAGGTTAGGTCTAGCTCTGTTTGATGCCCCCTCAAGCTGGCGCCCAAGGCAGCTGCCCGGTTCACACGGCCCCTGAGCTGCCCATGTACTGATACTAAAGTGTACTATAAATATCAACAGAGGTACCTAACTTTGAATGAAAACATTTTTAGAAAATTATCTTTAATACATTTTATAAAAAAAATAAACACACATATATATATATGGATTTAAAACAATTTCTTATTTTCAATAAAAAAAACATTGATTTATCAAAGATATTATGTTTAAGAATCATCCCAGTTTTGGATATTCAAAGTTATTAAGGATGCTACATGGGAGAACACTGAGATGCGTGCAGACTTTTAGAAATCCTGTATTGTTTAAGGAGTGGTTTGATATTTTTAAACATAGTTTTCAACAAAATGTTGGCAAAAAATATAAGAAGGTTTCTCTGACTGGTTAGAAAGTTTGAATTTTGAGTTTAAAGTTGAAAAAAAATTATGCTCTTCAAGGAAATATATAGTTCTAAGATTAAAGCAAAAGGTTTGAAACCTATATCTAGCCTTCCTCTATTAAATAAAGTCATGTTTTGATAGGATCACAATATGTGGGCTTGTTCTATACAGTTTTATATGAAGATATTATATATCACACATTAAAAACAACTTAAGAATTAAAATTTAAACTTTTTAACTGGTCAGAACTTTCGCCTTCATTTTGGTGAAAACAATATTAAAGTATATCTAACAACTTCATAAAATAAATTGGGATTTCTAAACATCTGCAATGCTTTTCAGTCCTCTCATTAACAATTATATTTGCAGTCGACAGCCAGTTCCTTGAATGAAAAAAAATACCATTGTGTTCTAAGTTTTATTTGTAATGTCCGGTCAGAGTAAACTCATTTGTATGGCAGGATTAGGGTACTTAGGGATGGGGAAAGGGGAGGTGAGATTAGAGACGAGGGAGGTCGCTTCCTGAAGCTTTCTTGCTGATAGCTGAATGGTTGACTTGAGGAGATAATATTTTGTATTGCTCTCTAGTAAATTTTGAGTTTAAAGTGAGTCGTTTAAAAAAATGCTCACTTTATTGCGCTGTAGTCACTGAAGACCTCACCTAGCAATCCCAACATCGAAGGAGTAAAGCCTCAAAAAGGAATGCAGCACGTTCAACCTAACAGTTGTGTATCTGTTGTTTCCTTGTCTGTGTGCCAAGGGAATGATAATTTTTAGGTTAGGTAAGCCTAATGAACACAGGGCAAGCACAAAATATTTCAACTTGACATATGTCAAATATAATCTTTGCTATTTATGAAGTTTAATAAACCTCTATAAGTCAACCAGGGTAATGATGTGTTGTACAAAATATTATTGAAGAAACCCATTTATTAAAAACACTGTAGGTAACTCAAAACATTACACTGAACATACATTTTTTCAAAATAGCCAAACAATAACTCTTTCAAACCTAAAAAAACCAACCAAAAACACCTTAATTATTTTCAGTACAGCGATGCTTTGTTGAAGTAAATTAATTGACCAGTGGAAGTGTTTGAATGTCTAAGTTATGTGCCAAATATTTGATATTGAGTTGAGAAGTAAAATGTTGTAAGTTCAATAATGACACATTATAATCACATAGCATCAACTCTTTTATGGTAGTAAAACACCATTCATTTATTAAATTTTTAATTTTATAAGGGGAAAATGGTGCTAGGAATAGCCAGAAGAGTGACGTTTTAAAGCTATTTGTATTTTTTTGTAAATTTAATTATATATTTCAACATTAAATTAAACTTTGAAATAATTTAACTACTAGCCTAGATGAACTTAGGTCTCTTTCAAATTATTTTCCCTTGGGTTTGATCCCTGGCGCTTCCAAAGTTTAACCGCGAAGCAATGGGTCTGAAACTGGGTCAAACTTAGTAGCGTTGGGAGGATAAATAAGGAGCTACTTGAATAAATAAATAGCATCTCCTGTTTAAAAAAACTGAAATTGATGGCTGGAGGGCTCATTGGGCTGACCACATGACACCCTCTATCTCCAAATGTTGGCACTATTATTGGAAACAGCGGCGACCACTCGGTTGGTATAGTTCGCTTGCGGGCTCACACCATGGACTTCTTTTTTGTAGAGAATGACCCAGTACAAATATAATGCAACATTTATTATGCTACTTTCGGTTCACATAAATCGGACATGTTTGACTAAAGATAAAACCTACATTTTTATAAATGATTAAATTGTCATATTTTGAAAACATTTGATGTTTGAAAAATTATGTATTAGTTGTTTACATAACATTTTCTTGGTTAATTTATTAATAGTTTTGTAAAATTATAAACTTCCTGGCCATAATTTCTATGTCATAGTCAGTGGTCAAATTTTTATGCTAAAAGCAAAATATAGCGATGATATGGCTGGGTATAGTTCACATGGTTGAAATTAGTGCTGTCACCATTCTATTTATTTTGTCATAAGTGTAGTGGCTTTGCTCTGGCACCCATATTTATGTGGTTAGGATGATAATACTGAATTTGGGACATACAAAGGATTGTTATTATATATACAATTTTGATTTATCACTTTTTATTCTTAGAGACACATGTGAACTTTGCAAGTAATCATGATTTCTGTCTCAATGCATATCATACTTTAAAACCAAGCACTTTTCTGATATTATAAGGTTGGAGCTTTTTACAATTTGACTAACTCTTACCTAAATAACTTGACCATTTTACAAGTTACACTTTCGTAACCAACAATACGTTTCACTTCAATAGAAATCCACCCCAAATGTTTATCTTAGCCTTTTAGTTTTACATTTTGCGTGACATGAAAGGTACGTTTTTTCATTGTCATGATTCTGACTACTACTATACAAGCCAAGCTGTGAAATGGCATGCCTCTTCTGGGATTCCTTATTCTTACATTTGTAGACCCCCATAATCAACTCACTTTCTTTTCATTTGCCAAACAATAATAACCAGGATGCAGGAAATAGCAAAAGGGGTGGAGCCTACACTCGCATACTTATCAGGTGTTCAACACAGAAGTAAAAGCTAACTCTAAACAAATGCAAAAACAAATTATAGACTTTCTTTTAAAGATGAATATAATATGACGATACACAATCTTATTGTAATTTACATTACAAAGATTTATTCTAAATAATAAAAGGGATGTGGAAATCTATATAATTTCAATATTCACACATTGTTTGATTCTTTTAGTTTATTTTTATGCATTGTACTTAAATTTGTGTTAACCAGAGGTGTTATAGGATCTCAGTAAGAAGAAAGTTAGAAAATACACCACAATTTTTGTGTCAACAATGATAACATTTCACTATATTGTTAGTATTATTTTATAGCTATTATTATTATTATTATCTATCGAACATGACTGTTGCCAAATCATATAACTTGATGTATGAATATGTGACTATAGGTCTAAAAACTTTTAAAGCTGTCATAAGGTTCTTGCTATAAAAATAAGACTAATATAAATTTGTAATTTTACAGGTAGAACCACAAGATTTCACTCCACAAACTACTGTGCAAGATAATATTCCTCATGGTAGAAAACAGTTAAAACCAAGAAAAATTAATACAAGTAGCTTTAAATCTAAAACAGTATGTCAAAAAATTAACTCTTATGAACATTTAAATATGTCTGGAAATCTTAGACATAGTACTCTTTGTAAAAGATCTAAATCTCACCTGTGTAAGGTGTGTGGAAAAAGCTATACTACAAAGGGTTCTTTATTACTGCACACTAATATTCATAAAGGACAGAGATTCAATTGTAAAAAGTGTGGTATGACTTTCACTTACAAGAGTAATCTAAGAAGCCACTTGCTTAGACATTTGGGATTTATGTTATTCAAGTGTGAAACTTGTGGAAAGAATTTCAACCAAAATAGCAATCTAACAAGGCATAAAATGATTCATGAGGAGGAAGTATTATTCAAATGCAGATGGTGTGCTAAGAGTTTTACCCAAAATAGCTATCTTGAAACCCATTCTCGGTTTCATTGCAAAAGAAAATTATTCCATTGTAGAGAAACGAAGAAAGATATTGAAAAGAGGTGGAAATGTGAGGACTGTGGCAAGAGTTTTGCTCTCAAAAGTGTACTCAGAACCCATATTATGGTTCACAATAAAGATAAATTGTTTGAGTGTGAAGAGTGTGGGAAGAGTTTCACACAGAAGAGGTATTTAACTGGCCACAAACTTATTCATGGTGAATCAAAGTTTTTCGAATGTGGGGAATGTGGGAGATCTTTTAAATCTAAAACATGCTTAGCAGTTCATTTAACAATTCATAGTGGAGAGACATTAGTTAAATCATTCAAGTGTCAAGAGTGTGGGAAAGCCTTTCTCACAAAGAGTGATCTAAAGATCCACTCCGTAGCTCATAGTGGTCTTAAGATTCACAAGTGTGAGCTATGTGGTAAGTTTTTTAAATACAAATCTTATTTAAAAACTCACACAAATACCCATAACAGTTTTAAAGCATTCAAGTGTGAAGAGTGTGGGATGAATTTTGCACTAAAATCTCATCTTAAATGTCACTCACTAAAACATAGTAAACAACTATTGTTTGTTTGTGAGGTGTGTGGAAAGAGTTTCAACCAGAAAAGATATCTAACAATGCACAAAGTTATTCACAATGAACACAAACTATTTGAGTGTGAAATGTGTGGAAAAAAATGTAACAGAAAATGTCATCTTAGAGACCACATTTTTACTCATACTGGAGAGAAATTATTGAAATGTGGAGAATGCGGAAAGAGCTTTGCAACTAAAAATACCCTTTCACAACACATCCTTATTCACACAGGTGAGAAACCTCACAAATGCCAGCTGTGTGGCAAGAGTTTCACTCAATCAAGTACACTAAATGCTCACAAACTATATCATAGTGGACAGAGATCATTTAACTGTATGGAATGTGGGAAGGATTTTTCCAGGAAGTGCCATCTTACAAGTCATATGCTTTTGCATAGTGAAGGAAAATTATTTAAGTGTGATAAATGTGGCAAGACTTGCAGGAAGAGGAGGCAATTAAAAAACCACAATATAGGCCTTAGTGTACAGAAATATTTCGGTTGTAATAAGTGTAGGAATAGTTCTCTCAGCAAGAGTAATAAAACAAGAGACACACAAAAGGACAAAAAATTAAAGTGTTAAGAGTGAAGGAAAGAATTTACCTACCAAAGTTCTCTAATTAAAAATATTCTAAATCACAGTGAATCTTGGCAAATAAATGTGATAATTAATTATCAGCGACCATGTAAATAAATTACCTTAATAGACAAATAAATGTACCTATAACAATAACACCCAAATGTCTATTGTTATATACCACCAATGTTCCTGTCTTCTAATAAACCAATGCTTATATTAATAACCTAGTCCAAACATGAGAATCATCAAAGAATTTTATTTTGAATTCACAAACAAAAATGTGTAGTTGACATACAAAATTTATACACAAACCTTGAATATGTGTTACTCTAACAAATATGAAGAAACCTGCTTCGGTGGCCACGTAGGCTAACACACTATACAATCTGAGTAGACTATACTGCCATACTGCCGATGACGGGAAGATCAAGGTTCGAATCTCGGTCAGGTGTACCGAGTTTCTTTCCAAAATGGTTTTCCACACTCCATGCAAATGTGGGTACACTTCCTCTGCATATAACCTTCTAAAACCATTAGCATAATTAGTACCCAAACTGCTAGTTAAACGTGGCGTTAAAAATAATTGAAGTATGGCATAATCAATGGTGGACAATCAAATGTGTTATTAGTAGTAACCAACCGAACAATGGTCTTTGGCTTCGATCATAAATTGCACCTTTGGCAAAATAATTAGTTTTGGCCAAAATTAGACTGAAGGTTCATTCAACTTACATTACCTAATGTAGTAATGTAATATAGTAATATGTTTCTATAAGCTTTATTAAGAACTTTCCACTCAAACTGTGACTAATATAATTAATCATTTTATACATAAAAGATAACTGATTAATTGCTTGGACGGGCCCGATTAGCAATAAAAAATAATTTAGTCACTTTTCAAAGCCAAATATTAAGAGGAAGAAGTGATTTATGTATATTATGATACTTTTATTTTGTTTTTATATAATTTTGTATCACAATTTTGGAAATATATTTTACTTTATTTAGCATCAATAAAAATTTGGACCGGTTATTTAAAAACATAATCTTTAATTTAAAGTGCAAGAAATTGCATTAAATTTAAAATAGGGATTTTTCACAATTTCTGCAATCCTTAGGTTTTGGCTTCGGCCAAAGGGGAAACAGAAAGCAAAGTTTGATTTCAGTTTCGACCAAAAAAAAAGAACTTTGGTCGGACACTAGTTATAAGTATGATGCATACTACTATTAAACATGAAGTTTATCAAATATGTTATAAGTATAAGGAATAACTTTATTAAATTGATCAATGAAGGAGAATCATCTGTACTTAAGTATGGTGTATTTTTAATCAATGAAAGATAGTCTAGATAAAACCTAATCATCTCGCTACAAATACGAAAGGTAAATTTTTTTGATCATGATGAAAATACACATTATTTAATCATTTCCCCATAAGGTATGACTTAACATGATTGTCTCTACTAAGGTTATTTCAAATGATCTTAACCATCATGTTGTAACTCCTTTAATCATTTAGAGCCGTAGCGATATTCAACCACCTTCCCCACTCATTTCTCTTATCCGAATGGGTATTCTCTTCCGTTTACCCAACTTGCGGTAACGATAGACCATACTTCTCTTAGACCCGGTGCACCAAGTAAGATACGCGATGGCTAATGGAATTATTAATAGTGGTAGAAAGTTTTGTTACATTGTGCAACACTGGGCGATACTACCACTGTAAGTGGTTGTTTACTTTTAGTAGATAGATATATTTTTAGTTACAATGGATGAAAGTGAGCAAAGAGTTCAATGCCATTGCTGGAGTTGTCCCAAGCGTCCTGGACCAGTTGAAAAGGTTACTATGATCTTCATATAAATCTACTTAGTTATTGCAGTTTAATATGAATGTTCTTGTTTAAATTATAAGAGTTTATTTAGGATATTATTGAAGTACTTACCATTGTAATATTTCTGGCCCTTAATTTATTTTCAAATAACGGGTCTATTATATATGAGTAAAAAATAATATTTAATACAATATGACCCACCTTGGTGGCGTCGTTAGCTAACACGCTAGTTTTTCGTGTTGAGCTTGACTGCTGAGGACTGGGAAATCGAGGTTCGAATCTCGGCCTGGTGAACTAGGCGTGGTTTTTCCTAAAATGGTTTTCCACTCTCCCTCCCCACAAATGCGGGCTTACTTCCTATAAATTCAACCTTTCCAATTCCTAACACATTAGCATAACTAGTACATATGTGTATAACCAGAAGAGGTAGTAAGACACGGTGCTAAAATTATTATTATTATTAGCACCGCGTCTTACCACCCGTTCAGGTTGTACGCACTTACGCTAATGTGTAATGGTAGGATGATTGTGAGTTGAAATGAAGGACCTACAGTTTAACGTGGAATCCGAACCACGGTGGATGCCTGGCATTCCCCACATTCACAAGATGTCTTGTCAGAGGTGAAGGAAGGGTTTGGTAATCAGCGGTGCTAAAAAAATACAATATTTGTTAGATAAACTAGACAAAACATGCTCAAATACTGGGTCATATTAGTATTGTAAGTCTCATGTTGAATTAAAATAAATTGATTCAACTAAAATTTAAGCTGTAGCTAGACACATTGTGTATCCAGCATTACTATGCATTAGCCAATAGAGATAAAATTGTTTTCATATTTATTATACAAAGGTTCTGGGACAAGCAGAAGGCTATCTATCTGCTGCAAAGAACTGGCCATCCAGAAGCGGCATGTGTTGGAGCACCAAGAAATAGTGTTGTTGGTGAAGAAATTATTGCCCAAGTGATGTCCATAATACCAGGACTCGATTAAGAGGTCGGTCGACTGCAGGAACAGTGATTTCTTTCACCAACAATATGCAAATCTCTCCCGTGTTTCCACTGCCACTGTCAACCCTGTCCCTGCCACTGCCACTACTATCACTCATCCTGTTTCTTTCCCCGCCCCTGTCACCAGCGCTACTCTGGTCTCTTTTGATACTTTTCCACCTGTTTCTCCACCAATGCCCATTCAGATCTTTCGCCTTTCCCAACCTCCAATTTCTCTGCCAGCTCTTGAGCGAGTTCCCTCTGGGTCATCCTCCCAACAAATCCAGTGGTTCCCAACAGCTGAAGAGAGTCTTTACTTTATGTGTCAATAACAAACGTTTTTATAAACACTAAATATAAGAGTTTTTGAAACACTTGCAAATGGGAAAGAAATGAGGAAGGGCACCAGAATTTGTCTGGGGATGGGAATGCCACACTAAAGTAAGATTCCAATGTGGAAAACCAATGCCAGGAACTATTGGGGAGTGAGGAAGGACTTTACGAATGGAAAAAACACCAGCAGTTGATTGGACAGAGGATGGAAAGTTAAAATTTTCAAAAGCAGCTATTATGCACATGACAGTTATTTGAACCAAGCATAATCCCAAATTTGCGCCAGGATTAAAAAACCACAACCACCATTCTGGTGTGTAATCTATTTATTGATTTGTATTTCATTTTGTAAAAAAATGTCAAAAACTGCTTATCATATTTGTGTCAATTTCTTATATTTTATTTCACTCTTTTAAAGTTAACTAAAAATAAGAAAGTGATAACCCGATAGTAAAAAAAATAACACATCAAATTTTACATCGACATATTTTAATGGTAAAAATAATAAATATTCAAATATAATCCAAGGATTACTATTGGGAAAACACCAATGTGTCCACTAATGAAATTATACCGAATTATAATCTCTTAGGCATCACTCTCGAATAAGACTTTTTTTTTACTTTATAATGACGGAGATCAGGGTTTGAATCCCGGTCAGTGTACTAAGGGTGTTCTTTTCTAAAAGGTTTCCCGCTCTCCCTCCATGCAAATGTGGTTGCACTTCTATGAGTACAACCGCCCTCACCCGTAACCCATTAGAGTAATTGGTACATATGAGTACAACCTGAACTGGTATTAAGACACTGCAATAAAATTAAATTATATTCCCTTTTACATTTTTTGGGGGTTCTCTTACCACATTTATAAACATGAGTCACTCCAACTATTAATGTATTAAACAATAAATTAAAAAATCTAATTTGAGGAAAAAATAGCTAATATGCAGCCTAGCAAACTGAAGGAATATAAGAAATTTTGACATCTTCCTATTCAATGAATATTTAATCATGTTATAAAAGATGATACAAGAGAAAAATGACAGAAATATTACTCCTTTGTGCATATTTATAAATATACTTATAAAGGTATACAACATCCATTTTCATATTTTGTCAGTAACCATGGAAATATTTAAAACATTTTTTTATCCTTATGTTTATAAATATCATTTTTGCCATTAGTCTTAATTAGGACTCATAAATTCATGAACAAATTAAAATAACTATTCATTAGCAAACAGCAGATTTGCTAATATTTTGAACTATATTTCTTTAGTATTTCATATATTTGTTATAGAATGCTTCAACACTCCAATTAGTGTCGGATCTGTTCAGAGGAGACATGCCTCTAACAGTGCCCGCCTAGGAGAGGAAATGAGGGTTCGACTGGACAAGTCAAGAGGCGGTCTAGAGGCTCAAACCGAACATGAGCAACTGAAGCTGGACTACATCAAGTGGATTCTTCAGCTTAAGTTGGAGAAGAAGTTAGAGATCCTGGAATTACGCCTCCATAATGAGCGGGAGCGTAACTGTGTGGCTGCGAGGTATGAAGAACTGCATAACATCACAGTTCAAAATCTCCATGCTGCACGGTCACGCCAGGAGACTGTCAACCAAGTTCTGTTAGAGAACGAGAGTTGGCTCTCCGGCTCTTGGAACAGCACCCACTGAGGCAATTAACTCTTTGTTTATTTTATATCTCATTTCTTTTTTTAATGTGAATAGTCGTGTGCTTGTTTGCTTCGCTTTCTATTACTCTGCTGTATGTTTCAGAACACCAAATAAAATGTTTCTTTTGTATGTACTGAAATAAGCACTTTTCTTTAATAAATTACCAGTCATTCATTTGTTATATATGTGCCCTATATTCCCTAATTATATAACACTAGCAGGTTATAAGTGATACTGTACTAATTTGTTTTACGACTAACAATGTTAGTAAACAAATTTCTAATATCTTATAATTATTAATTAAATATCTAGGTGTCTTATAACAAGTTATTTTTTTACAAATACAATTAACTCCTATAAATAAGTATTTTTTAAACCATAGTAAGGGCCTAAAACTGAAATACATTTGCAAACATACTGTGCTTAAGGCCATTCATCAAGAAAGTTTCTCTGAGAACGAGAAAGATCTTGTGAGACTAAACTGTTTGATAGTGTTCATATTTTAAGATAACTTACATATGAAGCTTGTGAAAACATTTTTGTATCAAAATTAGTTCTATAAACTATGTGCTTGGACGTAAATATATTTGAATAACCAAGCACTTTAATTAGAATCGTTATAGTGGAAAGTGCTTAAAAAGGTGAATCATTTACCAGTCCAACTTTTTGTTTTTATTACAACAAACACCCTCATCGGTGGTCTCATGGATAAAGGCATCAATTTCTCATCTGGTGTACAGGTTATGAAAATTGTAATATGGCTGAATGTACTGAGGTGACTTTACTATTTATGACTAAATGAACCACTGGGAGACTGAATCTTACTTAATAGCCATTCAAGTTGTACATATTTGTACCAATTCTATTAATGAGCTAGGGATGAGGAAGATTTAGTTTATAGGATGTGTACACACATGTGTGGAGGGAGGGTGGAAAACCATTTTTGGTAAAACAACCTTCAGTGTTCTATCTAAACAATTCAATATTAAGTCTTTAAAAACACGAGCCTAACCTAACCTTTCATGTAGCCCATAAATAAATACAAATTTCTAATAGGTCTTAACTATTGTTTTTAGAATAGGTCTACTTTTATGAGGAAGATTTAGTTTATAGGATGTGTACACACATGTGTGGAGGGAGGGTGGAAAACCATTGCACTGAGCAAAAACAATTTGAAATAAATAATGTGATAAATATTAGGAATATGGTAGAGCACAAATAAAAGTAAAAACACTAACACATATTTACACACACTTCGATATTTTGATGCTATAATAAATATTGAAGTATGGGTAAATATGTGTTAGTCCTTCATCCCTAGCTAAATATGTGTTAGTATTTTCACTTTGAAGATGCTACAATAGCATCAAAGTGTGCTGGCTATCCCTCCTAATTCTAACCATGATTTATTTTTGCTTTGGGATCTATTCCTATTAAATAAATCATTTACTTTGAAAATAAATAAACTTAGAAATCTTTCTATTATTTCAAGTATTTAATCTGGATGTATCCTTAATTTAAAATTTTAAATAACACTATGTTCTGTTAATCAATTTATGCAGCTAGTATAAATAGAAATAAAAAGATCCAAAAATAGAGGTTTAACAATGATTAATAATTGTTTATTTTCCAAACAATTTTCCTGTTCGATTACTATCTGCAGAAAGAACAAAACAAATCAGCAGTAAATGTTAAGTAAAATTACAAACACAATATTGTTTATGTTCAAATACCATATGCAGGAAGCACAACAAAAGAAATGTGCTGAGGATTTTGCAATCGCAGATTAAATTTGCATATTCAATGCAAAGTTTGTGACCATAATTTATATGCTGATGGAAAGGGAACGGTTTTTGGATTGAAAATGGGCTTAGTTTTCGTCTATATGTATGATGTCAGCCAAGTTCAAAACAATGCTAACGTTTTCGACACCCAATGGAGTTTCTGTACATCAAAGGTTCTGAGAGAATTTATACTTCAACTAGAAATATTTTTCATATTTAAATAATAGCTTAATAATATTGAAGTGGGCATTTTTTTTTGGGTCTAGAGTTAATTTTAACCAAATCTTCAAGTGAGTGAGATTAGCACCTTTTCTTCTACAAATATTCACGCTTTCTTTCACCTTATAATTTCGACAACTTTTCCCAAATAAAGCTTGAACTCAAGACTTACTAACTTATTTTCACGAGCACCAGATATTGGATGACTATAAAAATATTTAATTTTGCCAACTTATAAATATATTGTTATAACCAGAAAATATATGAAAGACCAAAAGGAATAATAATTTATTCAAACTTCATTTTAAAATTTTCTTATAACTAATATTTGGAACTTTTGACAAAGAGAATTTCGAATCTAATTTAAAACCAAATAAAAAATATTATTAAATGGATAAAATACTAAAAAGTTTTGTTCTTTTAAGCTCATAATTGTTGATATTATGTTTTGAGTTTTTGCTGTATCAAGCTCAGACGTATATAGGTAGGGAAGAACATGACGCATTTTGATAATAACGACAACATACTGTATTAAAACACATAGTTGGGTTTAAAATAATGTGTTAAAAAGTGTACATTATAAAAACGTTTCAAACTGTCTGCTTCCAAACCTATGAATTGTTCTCCTTGCACTATTCTCCATAGTGTATTTAGTTAGGAGTTTGTTTCCAAGGTTGTATAATGCATGGTGTTTAATAAATCCTCGCAGTGGTGGCGAGGAAGAAAGATTTTGCAGTAATGGTTAATACATGCGATATTTATTTACAAATTATGCGTATTTTATTTAAATGGTCCAGTTTTGTTGTAGGATCAACCAATGAGGAACTTGTTATAAGTATGAAATGTTTCTTGTCAAATATAATTAAACTATTATATGTATCAACCAATGATGAATGATAAAATATGTTATATTAAGTATGGTAAACCTGCGATCTAGTTTGATGAATGGTTTAATATATGAAATATCATGTGTGTTCTAAGTATGAACGATTAAATATTGTAGGATGCATTAAATGTAGAGCCTTAGAGAATAAGGTAAAGGCAGACAAGAGAGGAAGACAGGGGGTGCACTTTATTCAAAGTTGCATTTTCTGTTCTAACACGGTCCATTAGATGTATAATATATAATATTCGTCTTAGATCCTCCAAGGTGAATTATGAAGAATATTTGGGGTTAGAAAGTACACATAGGGATCAGTGGAAATGTGATGAAAGAGTGAAAATGGATTAAATCTATGTACTCGATCTTATTTAATACTTCCTCTAAGTTATGGATTAAGGATTGTGATAAAACATAATTATTAATGGGGTCAGTTTGAAAGATCTTTTTACTTTAAGAAAATATTGATTAAATGTATATACTTGATGTTAGTATATTCTTCCTATAAATGCTTATAATATATGTATAAATATTGATGGGGCTGGCTGTATTTAAGAGGTTAGTCCATTCTTCTTCTAAGATATACCTTTTTAGAAAGTACTCATAAGGAGTGATAAAGTTGGATGTCCTTAAGAGATTACTGATTTAAAATTTAATTCTTCTTAGGTTCTTTTACCTCTAAGATGAGGGGTGAAGAATATATGGTGGATAGAAAGTATGCATAAAGATCAATGGAATTGGTCTACACATGAAATTTGGGTGTAATATGGGGTAAAAAATAAATGAAGATCACCGGAAAGAGGCCTGCACACTTTGGAGAAGGGGCGTCCAGGGTGGAGTGAGGGGTGCGCTGGGGGGGAGGGGTCAATCGGGAAGCAGAGTGCACTGGGGAAGAGGCGTATAGAGACAAGAGAGTGATGGGTACGTCAGGCAGATGAGGACAACCGGGAAGAGGGGGCGTCATAGGGGGGATGGAGCGTCCGTAACAAGGGGTGCGCTGGGAAGAGTGGGAAACCGTGGAGGAGGGCGTCAAGAAAGATTTTTCAGGGGTTGAGATGCAATATGCATGGAAAAAAAAAGGGTTGAGTATGGATAGGGGTGGGGAGGGTTCAGGATTAAAGAAGAAACAAGAATTACACATAAAAAATAAGGGTTGGCGGATGAGGGGTGGAAGGGGTTGATATGCAACACGACTTACCTGGCACTTAAGTTATTTTTGTAAGGTTGAATGCCATGTCACATAGGCGATGTCCCTTCTTATGCAAATTATCTTAAGGGACTTGCTGGTGTCACATAAGGTCTTCTTGTGTAACTGAACTACCATTTACTAAATACTAATCTACTTTTTGGGGTAAGAAATGAATTATTGTTTACTTTAAGTGGAACACTAACAACACTAGCAGCAAGTGATCTTTGGATTCACTTAACATTAACAAAACTTGCATCGGTGTTCGCATGGTCTAGCGCGTCACATCATGTTAAACTGGCTTGCTGGTGACTGGAAGATCACGGATCGAATCTTGGTCGGGCGTACTGAGATAAGTATTTCCTAAAAGGCTTCCCACTATACCTCCACTCAAATTTAGGTAGATTTCCTCTAAAACTCTACTCTACTCTACTCGTCCACATTCCCTGGCGTAGTCGGGTATTCCGTATAAGCCTAACAGGTACTAAGACGTGGTGAAAAAACCCACACTATTAGTGAGGTTGTGATTACCTGATAGTCAGTCCGAACTATTAAGTGTGGTTGAGAGTAAAATAAATTCTTGTAGGCAAATATATGTGTTAAACACGTATTAATACGATGCATTTCTACATCTTTTCACACCCGCCTCGGTGGCGTAGTTGGCTAACGCGCTTGTCGTGTTGAGCTCGACTGCTGAGGATGGAGAGATCGAGGTTAGAATCTCCGTCGGGTGAACTGGGGGTGGTTTTTCCTAAATGGTTTTCCACCCTCTCTCCACGCAAATGTGGGTTCACTTCCTCTAGTTAAACCTTACCAATTCCTAATCCAATAGAGTAATTAGTATTTAAAGCGTATAACCCGAACGGGTAGTAGGACGCGGTGCTAAATATTATTATTATTATTACATCTCTTCACCTCCATTCACGGGAATTAAACCAAAATAACCTTTCTTTACAATTGACTAATGGTTTTACGATGAATGGTCAAGGTTAACTTTTAGGTCAGAGGTAATGAAACTTTTTTATAATTTTTTTTTCAACTTTTCTTTACATGCATATGGGTTAATTTCCTCTGAATAAAACATTTCTTGTACTTAACTCATTAATGTCAATGTGCTGATAGGCCATGCAGTTAGTTAGACGAGGTTACTTGAATAAATTATACAACAACAAAACAAAGTAACTCTTCAGCCTCAATCCTAGGGCCCCTTTGATGGAGGATGGCCTCCCACCACTACAAAAACTGGCTACTAAACTCTGGTATTTGTAAATTACAGAGTTGGTTTAATCCATCTCTTGAAAATTTGATTACTTAGAGGCATGTTGGGAGAAGGGTAACAGACAGTGAGTAATGTTGTAAATTGCCTCCCATAAAGTAAACCATTACTTCCAAAGCATCAATAGGAACAGTTTGCTATCGCTTGTATGTGGGACAAGGGTCAAAATAGCCTAATGTCCTAACGCTTGGCTATTTCCTGATCCAATAGACAAGGACACACCCACTTTTGTCTACAAATGGACCACAAACAATGATATAGCAAGGTTGCCGCAAATCAAAATACAAGGCTACAAACAAAGTTATCTCAGTTTTGTCTCAAGCTGAAACACAAAGATAGCTGAGTTTTGTCTCTAGCAAGGATACGAAAAATAATAGCTTAGCTTGGCCGAAAGAATGTTCTTTAATTACAATAGGATTTCTGACTGAATGTTGAGTTTGTTTTANAAAAAAAAAAAAGGTTGCCAAAGAAAACGACAGAACTGAAGCAGGCGGGAAAAAAACCCACAATGAAGGCCAAGAAAGAGATGGGAGAAGAACATAACAAAAAAGTGCAAGTTAGAGGAAAAGGATGGAAGCAATAATTAAAGAATGAAGAATGGTGGAAGGAAAGAGTAAGATGGAGGAATTTTACTAAACTGAACCGGCTTGAGGCTGGGAACAGTTGGTACTGATGATGATGAATGAGTTCTTAGGTTGAGTTCTGATATAACTAGTGGAATATTGTGTTTCATTTTAAATACCCAAAATGTTTAAACTGAAACAATTTTCTCACCCAGTTCTATCTCGTTGCCGAGTTCAAACTGGGAACATTTTATTTTTCTCGTTGGTTTTATGTACTTTGAGGTTTCCTCGCGAGTGTTGAAAGCATTTTAAAACATTCTACACTATCAAAGTTAAACGTGTGGATTGTAATCCTTCCTTCTTGTTTAATATGCATGAGGGTGCGTTCAACATACAGGCTGTTGGAGGGGGGGGGGGCAGATCACTGCATGAGCTATCAATTAAGAGCCTGTTTCACCCCACGGATAGCACCTAGCTCGGATAGGTGCTGTATTCTGTAGTCTTTATTAGAAAACATGGAATTGAGACCAGTGAAAACCTTTTACCATATTCTAAAGGATATAACAAAATTGATTTATGATTATTAAAAAAAAAAATTAACTTAGATAAATATCATTTTAAGTAAAGAATGTGGAAGCCATATTTGTATAATATTTCTGGTTTGAGAAAAATTATGCATACAATTTTTAATTTAATTGTTTGTGAGATGTACGCTTAAGGATGATCGTGAACACATACAACTTAGAAATCTTGGTTAAAAAATTATCCATCCTCATAGTTAAACATATTGTGATAATTTAATTACAAAATTATTTCAGAATTTGAATTTAATAAACTATCAACAACATATGAAAACATATAGAATACTAATAGGTTAGTTGACCATTCATCCTCCTCGCGAACACGACTACAATTCCTTCAAATTCTGCATATATTCTTTTAGATGTATTATGAGACATACATAGTAAACAGCCTGAACAATGGCTATTCTATATGCATTTAATGTATACGACAATCGAATCTCGTATCTAACCAAATACCAATCCAAGAATAAATAAATAATTACCCGCCTCGGTGGCGTAGTTGGCTAACGCGCTAGTCGGGTTGAGCTCGCATGCTGAGGACGGGGAGATCGAGGGTCGAATCTCGGTTGGGTGGACTGGGGGTGGTTTTTCCTAAATGGTTTTCCACGGAAATGCGGGTTCACTTCCTCTAATTCAACCTTCATAATTCCTAATCCATTAGGGTAATTAGTACTTAAAGCGTATAACCCGAACGGGTAGTAAGACGCGGTGATAAATAATTCTAATAATACTAATACTAATAATAATAATAAATAATTACAAGGGATATTTTAATTTGGAATCCAAATTACATGGAATGATTTACATTCACTTGTTTTTAGAGTTTGGATGATTGTTTCCTATTTATATTGGTAAGTAAAAAAATGTTTCTCTGATTAATAAAAACCATTCAGATAACTTTCCACAAATTAATTTGATCTTACATTTACATAAATACATATTTTTACAGATGACTTTTCCCGTTTAAAAGCAAAGCTCCATAGTAGCAAAGAACATTATCAAACTAACCAAGTAACCTGCATATTTGTGGGTTGACGATCTAATTAATTGGCCAAGAAACTTCGCAAAAGCACCCCCTAGGCAACGGTACATAAATACCGGCTAATATTACCACCCACTGGACTAGGAGTAATGTGGCCCTACATGAAAAAAATACAACTCTTCAAGCAAAAATATGTGTATTCTTTTAAAAATAAAAATATTTAAACAATTTGAATCACTTTTTAAGAATTTACAATCTAATATAAATCAACACACATATTGTTGAGTGAAATCTAATGATATTTAGTTTTATTGATACACTTATTTGTGCGTAGTTATTCACTATCAGATTTGAATAGTTTTATGTATCCAAAGCGTTTTACTACTAACATTCGCGTACACGCCTTGCTTTAGGGACCATCCTTAAACTACGTAACGCTGTTAAGAAGGTGTCGGAAAAATTGTGCTCTCCCATGAATCATCACACCAATAGGTGAGAAAACTGTGCCCATATGACCTTGTCTGTCTCACCTAAATAATTTTAACAAGGTCATGCGGGCGCACTTCCCCTTTCCTCACGCCCTTACCATTTTTACCGGCGTAGATCGGTTCATCGCTTCATTTTGTTTAGGAGGGTGGGTATTTCAAATCGACTCATCGCGCATCATGATGTCTTGAGGGGGTCAAAGTAAAACGATTCATCGCACCTGTATCTTTGCCCGTTGTTTAGGTTAGGTTAGGTTAGGGTTTTCAATGAAATAAAGATTAGTGTGTATCTGTAAGTATTTTTGTGAACGTATAAATTGAAGTTACCAAACTAACTATTGACGACCTCGGCTAAACTCTTCAAATAATTTGTTAGATCCTTGGGCTTACTTGTTTTGTAAATGTGTAAAACAGTGTGTGGGGCACACTTTCCCCCTCTAATGGTGTGATAATTGATAGGAGGGCGCAATTTTATCCTTTTTTCTGGAAAGGCGCAGTTTTCCCTAATCCGCTAAGAAGGGGCTAGGAGGAACTCCAATGTAAACATGGTGTTACATGGGGGAAGGGTGGGTACATCACAGTGTTACGTAACACAGATCCTATATTTAAGTTATAATATTGAAAAAAAAAAATATTCAAAATTTAACATTATTGTTTAGTAGTATTAAATCTGATTCCCTATCTCAATGTCACAAAAGCTCCCCTGTGAAGTAATTACATTCTTAACGTGATACAGGTTGGAGGATGAGGGGTTGACCTAAATATCTACTTGATGTTATACAAGGGGGAAAGGGAGGGTTAAAAATGCTAAGAAAAAAAACCCTGGTTTATATACTACCCCTTAGGTCATGCGAATGTATTGAGGAAAATTGAGCCTAACAACGGTTTTGACAAAAATGTTGCACGTGAGACCAATACTCGGAAAGGATACACTGATGAAAACCCCAAATCTTGTTGGAACCTCTTTCACGATTCTATTCACTTGTCCCTTCTTGTTATTTCCGTGCAGTTTCCCACCTAAAATTCTGTTAATCAAAAGGACAGGTTCACGCCCAGCATATATTGATCATCGCACAGAGTGCTAATTTCGGCAGAAGCTTGGAAGTACTAGAAAGGATGTTCTGCCTTTGTTGAGATTTTGCCAAGTGAAAGGCGATGTTTGGATAGCTGTAACATGGAATAGCGAGGAAGGCAAAGAAAATTTAAAAAACATTTTTTTCCGGCGATAAAATGGATAACTCATTGTTTAGACTATCCTTTGAAGGACTGGCTGGAATTTAATCCCTGACTAGTTGTATTAGTCCAGGCCATTATTCGTTCACTTCAACTGTAAAACGGCTTGATTTCTTGCACAATATTATTATTATTATTATTATTATTAGCACCGCGTCTTACTACCCATTCGGGTTATACGCACTTACGCTAATGTGTAATGGTAGGGTGATTGTGAGATGAAATGGAGGACCTACAGTTTAAAGTGGAATCCGAACCACGGTGGAGACATGGCATTCCCCACATTCACAAGATGTCTTGTCAGAGGTGAAGGAAGGGTTTGGTAATCAGATAAATCTGTGCCAGGACCGGGGATTGAACCCCGACCGCCAGCACAGAAGTCTGACACCTTACCCATAGACCGCCAGGTCACCAACTCTTGCACAATACTCTCCCGTGGCTAAGTGGTGAAGTAGGTCGACTCATGGACCCTGATTCTAAACTAGGAGAAGATTATATATATATATATATATATATATATATGGATTTATTCTACTAAAAATAATCTATAGAATAGCGCTTTTCAACTGGTGAGCGCCATGAAGAGTTATCAGGCGTGCCACGGGAGTTTTGGAGTCTATAAAAAGAATATAATTTTTTTTGTGGTAATCTAACGTCCCTATTTCTTTGGGTGTCCGGTAGCCAACCTTAACTACTATACCACCGGAGCACTCTAGGGGGCTACCTGGTTAGTATGGACCCCGAGCGGCAGATGTTGGGATGGATGGTTCGTGGGGAATGAGGCTAGCGAGTTAGTCCAAGAAGATATGTTTGTTACTCCAGATAGATACTAAGCTAATACATAATATGAGGTAATCCCCCGTGACGAGGGAGCACGCGCGATAACAGGGTGAACCGCCAGATCACATGTTAAGTCGTCACTTCTCTAACGGCAACCCTACCACACATGCATCCAGCATGGCTTCCAACATTCAACAACGTGTGTTCTTCTCACACACAAACATGCTGATCTCGATTCACACCAGTCCAAAGGTCCATTGGCCGCACCGTGCTCTCTCGTCAACAGGATGAAGCTATATGAGCTATATGCTACTCTCAGCAGGATGGCAACCCAACACTCTTGACTTCCAAGGAAATGTACAAGCGTGGGTTAACCTCCCGCCAGAATAAACCTTAAATAATTATGCTATTACAGTAATCCAAATAAATATTTTAAAATCCACGATCAACATTATTTTTAAAAATATCATAATTATTTATTTGAGGTATTTAATGTGCACTTCCTGAACCAAAAGATTATATCAGTACACGACTTATAAACTAAGTTAAATCTAGAACAGACACAACGTTCAGTATCCAGCCATTAATTCATCACTGTGAAAGGCCACATCTCACCCATGATACATTTTTTGGCCATGCCAGGGATCGAATACGGAATCATTATCTGAGTGGACAAACACGCTATCGAGTGAGCTAAAGTATCGGACTTTTAAAATTGTTAACACAATGATTAGTATTATAATTATTGAACTTTTAAACACAGATTTAACACTAGTTTATTTTATGATAAAATCATTATTTGAAAACCCCCTAATAGTGAGCCTTAAATTTTTTTGTGCCTTTTAAGTGTGCTTTGAGTTGAAAAAGGTAGGGAATGGCAGCTATAGAGGTTGATGTTGGTTTGTCGACATTTATCTAATTTAAAGTTATTTTATATGGGTGCTTTGATCTAACCATCTAATTAAAAATTACAGTTAAATACTTAACTACAGTACTTTGATGGGCGACTATGACTCAACGTACCTTTGTTGATATAGAGTTTCAGATACCACTCTATACAAGGACTGTCAAACTAATTGAATTTGGGAGCTATTATAAAATGTCAAATAGTTTCGTGTTTTACCCAGAGTAAAAACTAGTATCACGTATTGGCTATTATTGTAACTTTTATAAAGACTTTTCCTTCACACCTTTGTTCAATCGGGGAGAATGGGCTTTGTGGCCTTGATTCGAAACTATAGTAGACATAATGTGGAAATGTTAGTAAATTTCGTACTAAAATATACTTTTTAATTTTAAAAATTACACTATTTTCTAGACAAAGTGGTAGTAAAATAAATAAATAAAACAAACAAACATTGCATGTGTGTATCTTAATGAAAAGAATGGCATCTACTTTCTTATTTTTATTTTGGTAAGAAGCTTTTCATTCCCGTTAGAATTCAGTTATCAATATGTTCATCTGTAAGTCTTTTTTTATATTGGATTTTCACTAATTTTAGCTGAAAATGATGACACACACAGGCTGATAGAGCAGAACAAAGTCTTCACTCGGAGTGCAGTACGAAATAGAACTGAACAGTTTCCCTTCAAGACAAAAATAAATCAATAATATTTTAACCTTGATGCAAACACACTCTGTAAGGATTTAATAACATTTTAGAGCGAGTTACCAACAAGTGTTTGATGACCCTTGACCTTTGCCATTAGGATTTGGGCAATTTTAGTCATGTTGCATAAGATATTGAGTGAATATTATCAACACAGTAATAATAAAATATTTTTAAGATTTTCATTTTACCATAAAATAGTTATATTTAATGAAATTGATAAACTGGTGCAGAAGACCCTACATAAATTAAAAACCAAACGGTGCCCCAATGATATTACCTAAGTCGATTTCAAATATAATCTCAAGCCAGTTCCGTTCTAGTAGGTAAATAAGGTAAGAAAACTGATTCCAGTCTTAAAAAAACATATGAGCTTAAAGCGAAAATAGTATAACTACTCAAATTTCAGTCTAATTACGTAACTATATTGAAGGTTTTTCCAAACAAGACTATTATTTTGTCAGATAGCAACCGAGGCTAATCTAAGATAACCTGAGGGGACGAGCTATGTTGTTGTACCCTGACTTAGAGCGCGATATATTTCACTGTTTTGATTATATAAACGAGCTGAGGTTTTTAACCCTTAAGTTTTTCCCACTCTCTCTCCACAAAAATGCTAGTGCATTTATTTTAACGATGCCTTTAATATGTCTATATTAATTGTGCAATTAAGATAATGGGTATTCTATATGGTTAGAGAGATATGCATAAAAGCTAGTAAAAAGAAAAATAATCCTTAAAGTAAAGCTGAAGAATAATTTAAATATTATTCAAGCTTATATAATAGAGAGATTGTTTTGTGGGCATTTAATATTTAATATGACAATCAAAGAAAGGACCTATCACTTTAAGAAGAAAAGTGTATATCAGATTTCTTCATTACGTAACAGTACGCTATACATTTTGATAAATAAGTTTAACCTTAAGGTCTCCAATATAATGTTCATAGATGTGTCGTTGCGCCAAAGGTATATCTAAATTCGATCAAACATGCTTTTATGAAAGTAGGGTTTTAATTTATAGTGAAATAATAACCAGGTATTAAATCATTTTGACCTAATTTTGATAAAAATACTTTCAAGACAAAAACAGATTCACTCTGAATATGAAAACACAACCTTATAATTAAATATGTTTAGTATCAAATTATTTTTCAAGCTATATGTGAATATTTTTTGGGAGTAAATTCATAATATGATGCTCATAAAGTAATTAAGAATTTAAGATGTGTCTCAGTCCACTTAACACATTACTAAAACCATCAAAACCATTGGCACTGAACTGAAACAAATTAATTAAACATGCTGCAAGTGTTGAATATGATACCTTCTAGTACTGATTCTAGATCTCTAATGTTCAATATTTATGTTCGCAAAGGACTAAGTATAAATGATCTATATGCACATTTTAGGTGATAAAAGCTAAAGTATTGGCTAATTTAAAGATAAATTAGGTGCGAACGGAACTTCTGAATTCTAAAGAGCCAACAGAACTGCCACCCCAAGAGTTATATTGAGATGTTATTTATATAAATCCGTCATCAATTTACTGTACACATAAACTGTAGAGCCACTGATATGTTTGGATGAGTGGTTAACATACTTCCCTCTGAAGAGAATGTATTAGGATTCATTCAAACCTACTATACTGAGAATGTTATTTCCAAAATGAAATGTGGTATTTAAATATATATATATATATATATTTAGCACCACGTCTTACTACCCGTTCGGGTTATATGCTTAAGTAATAATGACGCTGATGAATTAGGAATTAGGAAGGTTGAATTTAAAGGAAGTGAACTCGCATTTGCGTAGAGGAAGAGTGGAAAACTATTTAGGAAACCCCCCCNNCCCCCAGTTCACCCGACCGAGATTAAAACCTCGATCTCCCCGTCCTCGGCAGTTGAGCTCAACATGACTGGCGAGTTAGCTAACTATGCCACTGAGGCGGGTATTTAAATATTACTTGAGACAAATTGCTCGTAATTATCTTTGAATTTGATGATTTTCGGTATAGCTAACCAAATACTCAGTACAATGGTTTCAACATGATTTTTTTGTGTGTGTAGCAAACAAAGGGATCGAGGTTAAAGTAAAATGTAAGATATACAAACTCTTACTTTATTTTACATTTTGTTACATAAATATAAGCTGCAATAAAATAGGTGGCACAGTATACACTTTTTCGGTTTCAACCTTTCTTTTATTTAAGTGTATTCAACGTGTACTTTCTGAACCAAATGATATCAGTTTATCACATCAACACATAAACGTAACTCTAAAACAAATAAAACACCCGGTCCATGGCCAACAACTCATCACAATATATTTAATCAATGATACATTTTTAATCCACGCTAGAAAACTAATTCAGGATCCTTAGCTCAGTAAACCAACAAACGATTGACTTAAGCTTACCCGCCTCGGTGGCGTAGTTGGCTAACGCGCTTGTCGTGTTGATCTCGACTGCCGAGGACGGGGAGATCGAGGTTCGAATCTCGGTCGGGTGAACAGGGGGAGGTTTTTCCTAAATGGTTTTCCACTCTCCCTCCACGCAAATGCGGACTCACTTCCTCTAACTCAACCTTCCTAATTCCTAATCCATTAGAGTAATTAGTACTGAAAGCGTATAACCCGAACGGGTAATAAGACGTGGCGCTATATATATATATATATATATATACTTAAGCTTGATTCACACGTTTGCAAAAATGGATAACAGGATATACTCGAGTGGCGCAGCAATTCTCACGCTCACAGAAATGTCTGTGACCGATGCTGCTTTGCAACGCAGACTTGAAACAGCTAGTCATCAACATATTTTATTTTGTAGATAGGAGCAGGGTACACACATCAGAAATGGGTAATCTGAGATCGACAATGATTGTGACAAGGTTGGACAGAATCATAAATAAAATAAGGGAGGAAGTTGGTACCTCAAGGGTGTTGAGGAGAGTAGAGGGAACAACGCTTAGATGGATTGGGTATGTTGAGAGGATGGATCAGGATTGCGTCACAAGGAGATGGTACTGGAGACCTTAAGGCAAAATACTGGTTGGTAGATCTAAGAAGAGGGGAAGAAAGAGATAGTAAGGAGGAAATTCTACGAAAAAAACAAACAAAAAAATGCCAGGAGCTGAGAGAAAATGGAATGTTTCGGGATCGTGGCAAGTGGAGGAGGAGGCTGCTTCAACTGGCATGCTAGGGCCTATCTGCAAGCAGAAGTAAGAATTATCTAGTTTTATTTTCAGGTGGATAAACCGCTCTTTAATATTATTGTCACGAATAATGTTTCCAAATGATTGTGTTGTGAAGTAAATATATACACGCTTTCCATTTAACGAGCTAGTTTAAAAATCCTCACAACAGTAGAGGCAGCTGTCTACTTGTAACGACATTTTTTTTTTTTGCACATTCACACTTATTGATCCAGTTGGTTTGGGAATCTAAACAGGTCTCCAAAGCAGATGTCACGCAGAATCGATAAAGTTGAAACAGTAATAAACTCGCGCCAAACAAACAACGCGAATTGCACTGATATTTTGTGATTGGCTCAGAGATTTTTTTTTTCACTGATATTTTTTTTCATATTTGCTTCCAACCTTTCATTTTTAAAAGTGTAATATTGAAATTTCAAATATCAATAGATTTATAGGTATCTGAAGTGGCAAGACAATTTTTTTTACGATGCGTTTTTTTTCTTTTAGTTTTGAAATTCTAAACTTCTCCATTTTCAAAATTATACTTTAGAAAATTAAAAATATCAGATCTTTTTGTTTTATAGGATAGGATTAATTTCTTTAAATGCCTGCTAAATTTAAATTTTCTACCATACAGGGCAGTTGTTTTTTCTATTAGTCTTGGAATTTTTTTATTGGCCCAGATTTTGAAAGATTAAATTTGAAAGCTTTTATGATCATTTGGGGTGGCCTTTCAACCTGATTACTAAATTTAAACATTCTAACACACCTTGATTTTTTTTTGTGTTGAATATTTCTTGGCACCCATACCCCCTATTTCCAAGATTTCTATTTTTATATTTCAAACTATCAAACCTTTCCGGTTTTCTGAGGGTGATTCTTTTATCTTCCTGCCTAATGTAAGATTTCCCCCCATCTATAGGTGGCTTGGTATTTTATGGATCCAGGCACATACGCACACAAAACACATTTTTATTACTTTTTTGTTAGTTAATATAATGAAATTTTACACTTTAAAATCTACATGTTAGCAACATTGTCAATTTGTTGAATTTGAAACTATTTTAGAGTGGGTTACATCGTAACATGAAACACTTAGAACTCTAAGCACTATCACACTTAGACGCCAACGTACTAAATAGAACGAGAGGGAAAAAAATTACTAGTTTCCCCTGTGAAACATATTATTTACTTGCTGATTAGACTCACCTCTTCCAATGACAAGTAAAAACCCACTATACTACTTTCACCTTTATATAATTGATTTACATTCAAAATTAGCTGGTTCTGATTTTCTATCGACGTTTTTAATCTACAATTTTCCAGGAAGATTCCTACTGGCCATTTTTAATAAATAAACAAAATAGGTTAAGTTGTAGACAATTAAAAGAAAAAGTTTACCAAGAAAAATTTAAGATAGAATAATACATTTTTTTGTGACGTATTTATGAATTTATGTGGCAACTAGTATACAAGCCTGTCGGCAACAGGTGAACTAAACTTTAATATAATTAGGATTAATTTTTGTTGTTGTATAAACTGAAAACGCAAATCTCTCACTTTGTTCTTTTAATTAGTGAAATTCACTACACACAATTCATTCAGACAAAATAATAAATAATTGAAACCCCTTTATCTGCCCCTCCCCACCAAAAAATCCGGCTTCGTTAGGCTTTGTCCTGTGCTCTATACTACAAGTGTGCTAAGTTTTAGTTTTAGAAGTCATTTAGGGGCTTCTGGAGGGTGTGGAAAAATACACAGTAGGAAATTATATATTTTTATAATTTATATATATATATGTGGTACTGTGAATGTGCTGAATGTGATGAGTTTGTACAGTCACCGGTGATTCTACAAACACTGGTTTAGTTGGGGAGTGTAAAAAAGTATTTGATATTTCACATACTCACCAAACACTTCACAAATTTACCGGTGAGCTTACAAAACTACCCTCAGCCACTGATGAATGTTAATAGTCACGTGAAAATTAGGTTTGGTTAGGTTAATTTAGGCAAGCTTAGACTAGTTTATTTTTGCTTAGGTTTTGTTAGTTTGGATGTATGTGCTATATTTCCATCAACATATATTAGGTATTTTATAAAATTATCGGTAAATGTTGATAACACAGTTCATGTTTCATACTTTCACCAAACTGCATTGGGAAAGTTATAAAAATCACTGGTAAATTTAGAAAAATCCTATTATTTGTTAAATAAATAACTGCTTTCTCTGGTTATATACTTTTACCTGTTATTTTACAAAATAACGAACTCAGCACATTCACAGTAACATATATTTTTGCTTTAGGCCATACCTGCCTACAAATTTAAGCTTCCCAGGTCTTCTGGGATTTGATATCTTTTCGACTTCGGCTTATTATAAAACTCTCCCCCAAATTTGGGGGCCGACAATAAGTTTTTATCATCGAGTATTACTGCACCCTTTTGGGCTAAGAAATAGCTGATTGATAAATTTCAGCTTCCTAGGTTTGAATTTCAAGACTTTATCGAACGGACAAAGGACAAATGAACTGATAAATTATCAAAGTGATGGTTAAAAAAAAAACAGAAAAAAATATCTAAAATTTAGCTCCGTAAGGATTTGTTTCGTGGTATATACTATAGGTGTGCAATGTTTCAGCTTTCTAGGTTATCTAGGGGCTTCGGTAGGGCGTGGAAAAGATACACACAAATATTAGGGAATTATATATAGAGATATATCTATAAAATCAGCCAAATAAAATTTAAGTACAAAAACATGGGAAATTCTATCTTGATTTTCCACTACAACACAGGTAGATGACATCGTTAAATAATTGGAACGAGAAAACACCTTGTAATCGATTACGATACTAGAATATATAAAGGTCGGCTAGGCGGATATTATGGATTTGTTTAAACATTCGTTTAAAAACGCCGTTAGATAGATCTCGATACTATTCCTGTTACATTTTTGCTTGGCAGGCTAGTATATATATGCTATAACAGGCGCCATAACAAATACCAGCTTGTTAGTAAACCTTTAATAACAGGTGATATCAAACAAAACCATTGGTTATATAACTTATTTAAGGGGACTGGTTTGTGTGTAACCATAACACTAAAAGTGGTTTTAATTAAATTATTAATGAATATTTTTGTATAAGTTTAACGTCGCATTTAATTGTTTGGTCATTTTTACGGGAAGATCAAAGAGACTGTTTTAATTTTTATTCTAAACAAATGTAAGGCTTACAATAACAGAAATAAGCCTATAACCTTAACGGTTAATAACACGCGGTGAAAAAAAGAGAAGTAACTGAAGGTTTTTTTAAATCTCGAAATTCTCCAAAATTTCAACATTATTAATTACATTCATTACTTAAGTTTGAATTTAATTACACTATTTATTATATTCATATAAAATGTTTTATAATATTGATATTCTAAAGTAAATAAATGACAGTGACATATTTGTGTTGATTGTTAATAACCTTTATATCCAATTCACAAAAAAAATAAAAAAAATAGCTTAGTTGAATTTGATTTTTAAAACTAAAATTAAAATTCGATATGCGATATTTTTACAATATAGATTTTTGTCAAGCTTCAAGCTGTTTTATAAAAAGAAGAAATACCATAGTTAATATATATTATTTAAATACAAATTAACTATTACGCTTACATCAAATTTAACCCACTTTTATGGCTACATGGCCTAAGGCAGAGGTGGGAAACCTTTTGTCGTTATGAGGCCAAATTTCACTTCAAGGTTTCCTAGTTCTACCACACACGCCATACACAGTAGATTTTACCAACATTATAAAGACGTACTTTACTAAAATGCAAGTTAATGTCTTTTCAGGAACCTGCAAAGAAGAGAATGGTACTCAGTCTAATTTTTCCTTTATATATTTAATTTTATAAATATATTAATTATATATTAGTAGAGGAAATTTCTTGTAAAATATACATAAATTATAAAATATTTAACAGAAATAGTTTTTTCACTTTTTGCCCAATTTTTTTCTATATAGATCTTGGTTCATTTTAAAATTTACTATAGATATATATTGTGCAAACATATTTAAAAATATATATCAGTATTTAATAAGGATTATCAAATCTTATAGAAAATTACTCAAGAATTGAGTTCCGTAAATTATCATCCAAACTGTTAGCAAAAAACGTAATTTTTTATATTGTAGGAATACAATTTGCGTTTGAGAATTTATATTTTATGTATGTATAAGATACATAATTTACAGAATATGCGATAAGGACGCACTGATCACCTAAAAAGGTCACATGTGGCCCAAAGGATGCAGGTTCTCCATCCTTTGTTAAAGGTGTCACTCTTGCAATAGACTAGGCTGCCTATGACCGGGGGATCGGGACTTGAATTCCGGTCGGGTACACTGAGAGTGATTTTTCCTAGATTGCTTTCAACTTTCTTTATCTTTATGTGCACATAAATGTAGGTACACTTCCTATAAATTCAACCTTTATCATCCATAAAACACTAGCGTAGTAATTATATACACACGTATAACCTGAACGTGTAGTAAAACGCGATGCTAAAAAAAAAATCTTCAAATTTAAATTTAGGGAAACAGTTTTTACTACCAATCGCCAAGTTAATATACAGAAAAATAGATCTTTTTAACATTTAAAGCCCAAGTTTATAGATGCTGCCCGAGGACTCCGAAAATTTAGATTGCATCTCATTGAACACAAATAATAGAGGACCATTGGTCACAAGACAAATTTAATGATCCGATCACGAACAAGGCCAAATTTCAGTTAGAATATAAAGAATGTGAACAGATGAACACAAATTAAGTTTTATACAAAAATAAAACCATATACAATTGGAAGAAAACTCACATTTATTATTTTATAGTAACATTGTTAAGTAACATATAATATACATTCATATAAATATATATCTCACTTTATTTGTATGCCGTGAAAACTGTTTAAACACCTTTTTATAGAATTTTAAAACCATATCAAACAAATATTACAAGTATTTTAGTGAAGTATTAAAAGGATTAGTTTTCAATAATTCATATGAATTTTAAACTCATCAGTAGTTTTTTATTACTATAAAACCTCTTTATTTTACTACAAAACAATACGTTTATGATTATAATGAATATCTAACGTATATAAATTAAATAATATAATACACATAAAGTGCTTTCAACTAACTTTTAGATAAAATAGCTTGAAGGTACTGGTAAAGTTCGGCTTGGGGTTGATCCACCTTATTCTGAGGCAGATAATTATGGTTAGATTCAATCCCAATGACCTGCATTGAGAATTGATTCTTCAGAACTTGACACCCGAGCATGTTCTCGTATATTCACCTAAAAAGTACATTTATTCTATTAACATAAATTAAGTTACAGTGCAGCCTTTACTCGTACTTGAGCTTACTTACAAAGTTGAATTAAAACTCGATTAGGTACTTGGTGTATGCGCTAAGATTATTAAATTATCTCTGGAACATTCTCGAATAAGACATTTAAAACCAATGTAAAGAGAATTGTCAGATGGAGAAAGGCATCTAATTAACTGAGCTTGTGACGTCACTCTGTATATGAGACACAAACTTAAGTTGTTAAACATCTGGTCACATTTCGGGATTTTAAATAATAAATAAACCCTCAAAATCTACACCACTATCAAATTAACGTCATTACTTTTCTTATTAAAAAATATGTGTGGTTGTCTTCGTATTGAAATATAACTGATGTGTACTGGGTGACGTAAGCAATGATATAATCAAATTCCTTCAAATGGAACCACCTTTTTGTCCTCTTTACATTGTTTCAAACTTAGGTCTTTTGTAAATACTGAACCGATCGCTTTAGTACACTTTAAAAGCACATAGATCTTCAAAACACATTTTTAAAAGCTTTAGACAATATTTTCACTACTATTCTTAACATGTTTAGTTAATTTTTATTGATAACACCTTTAAAACTTTAAAAATACATTTTAAATAGTTTATATAACAATACAAATGAGTTTATACACCACAACTATGTTACTGTATTTTGTGGTAGCACTGTAAACTAACTTTTAATTCTGATTTTTTCCAGAATGTGCACACAAATAAGTCCAAATTTACTCAAAAATGATAAACACAGCCATACAAACTAGGCTAAACTTATTTTGTCTGTTTAAAAAAATATTTCAACGGATTAAATCATTTATCAAGCAAATTGAATAATAACAAATACATTATCTTAAAATAACACAATTTCAATAAATATATTCGACATAATCTATTTTGAAAGATAGGGACGAATACATGTTATAAAGATAACTCCTTTGGTACACAATATAACCTTGTTTACATTACAGTATTATATTAAATCTTAGTCTATATTGGTGATGATCATTTTTAAAGTCTAATTAAATACAATTTGTTGTGCGTGGTTAGTATGTTGATGAGAAGTAATAAAAAATATTACAAACTCTGGCTTTGATATTAGCTACATAATAACATTTAAAATCATTGTGAGGGATAATTTTAAAAGTTTAAAAAACAATATATAAACTTATATTAGTTTCTATTAATATTTGAACTGTCTTTATGGTTAATTTAAGAGAATACGCAGAATAGCTTGATCGTTAGCTTAGCGTTTGATACGATTGTTAAAAAAGTGAAAAGTGATAATTAATATTAATACACTCACCAAAAAATAAATTAATTGTAAAAGGAAATATTGTCCTAAGTTCATTCTAAGTAAATTACAACTGCTGTGTAAGAAGTGTAAATTAAAAGGTTGTGCAATCCCTTAGTTACAGTAATTTAATTTGTTTCAACCCACGCAAGATCAAACCGAGTAAACGGGAGCACAATGAAAACAAATTCAAGACCTAAGTAGAGTTAATTAATAGCTAATTTGCATGTTATGCAGACCACAAGGCTACGCAGTCTTGTTGCAGGGCTTAGCGAGAAACGATAGATTTTACGCAAATGAGGCAAATAGAAAATACATTGAGAACAGGAGGCACTTCAACTCAACAAAATTGAAACAATAAATAAACCGAGTTTTTTTTACTGCCATGTTGTTTGTATTAGTATAACCACTTAAATTTTTGTTTGTTTTAGTTGATGAAATGACAGGTGGACATGTAAATGAATCCCAGAATCTTTGTCTTGACTTTGCGGTTTCCTGGTCTTTCATATTGAGGGTAAAATTACCTTGAGCATGGGATTTATCTGGGTATTTCAGTGGATAGAACACTTGATTATTTTTGTATACACTTTATATAGATATTTTAATCGCGTCTTATTACTCACGTAAGAGCTATAATTTCACTTATAAGATTTTGATGAAGATGATATAATTGATAGGAAATGTATTCCCGTTTGCATGTGTTTGTGTGTGGAGGAGGATGAAAGAGGGCGGAAGGGGGCGTACAGTAGAAACACATATAGAAGAAATTACCCGATAGGGCTTCTATCCTCGACTTACTCCTCGCCTGCAAACCAGACTAGACACACTTGACGTTCAGTTCGTATACCAGTCTTCTTTTAATGATACAATTGATGAGACAGTAATAAAATTATCTGAAAGACGTGATATCAATGCAATTTTGAAAATTGTTTAATAAATAAACACAGAATAAACTTTTCTCCTTTAAAGTTGACAAATGTGGTCATTGTTTAAAATTTAAATTTTGTTTGGAATAATTCAGATTTTGGTTTATAAGCACATCTCATTTCTAGTAATATCTGTCTACATTTAGTACCATTAATGGAGTATGGATGAGGAAGGTAGCATCCAGAAGAAATGTACACGCATTTCCGTGAAGGGACAGTGGGTAAGCATTTATCATTCCCAATTGGAACTCGGCCCCAAACTTACCAGTACTGGAAAACTAGACAAGATGAGCTTGCCGTTTGGTCCACATGCCAACAGTTGATCCAAGTTGTGTTAAGTTAGTCCGCGATTAATACAAGGTAAATCGAGCTGATACACAAATAATGTATTTATATGGCGCACACTGTTAGAGTTAACCTTTAATAATCTATATTTTAAATTGAGGTTTGTGTCTTAGAGTAAATACCTACAATGAAAATTCAAAAACAATCACGTATGATTCAGATTTAGGTTTGTTTGATGAAACCTCAAACGGCAGTTAAGCCTTTAGATTGGCACAATATTGTTCTTACCACTAATATGCCAATATTTTTATCATGCTAGAGTAAAACTTTACTTTTTATCTACGTTTGAGTTTGATTCCCGTACTGTATACAACAAATTTGTAAATTGTTAGTGAACAACACA
Organism: Timema douglasi; assembly: GCA_901482245.1. NCBI lineage: Eukaryota > Metazoa > Arthropoda > Insecta > Phasmatodea > Timematidae > Timema > Timema douglasi. The sequence continues at coordinate 107,640 of CABEEJ010000017.1, read as the reverse complement.
AAGACAGAAACAATTACTAATTAAAAAAACAACGGTTGTAGGCCACAACTTCTTTGAAATCAAGACTGCTGCTCTGTTTAAGATTAAAATCACGTTTTATAAAAATCACGCAGCTATACACTGTCCTAAATAAAAGCCGGATTACCAATACAATTGTTTAAAGAGTGATAGTTAAAATACTTACGAAATAAGATAGCTCTAATTATTTTCCCAGTGCGTCTTACTACACGTCCGGTCTATTTTTATTTAATTTTACTAATGGGGTAGAAATTATGTAGCATATAGGTATTATTTAGATGAGATGGACTCAAATTTTCTTGTAGAAATAGTGAGTAACTATTTAGTAAAAACAAAATATAGCACATCCAGAAGGGATTCAAAAACAATACCCATAGTTAAAAAAACCATATAATATTTAAATTGAGATTAGAGTAGGGTGATTAGGAAGTGGTTTAACTTATCACCACAAGGTCATAAGGTAATAAGGTTAATTTCATATGGCAAATTAAAAGTTAGAAAAGAGTATGAACACATAACAGTTAAAATATAAGATGAATTTATTTAGTAAAGGAAGCATAGGATCTAGTGACCTTGACACAAAATTATTGTTTTGTGACTGTAGCAACTGAAATTCCACATAACAAGATTTGGGCATAGGAATAAACTCTACAAGATTTTGAAATTAATTAAATATTTAAAAGAATATTACAAATTCAGAAAACACGTTACAATAATAATTCACTAGTTCTAAGTGATTAGAAAATTAGATAATTTGAATATACAAAAATTTCTTATGAGTATATAAACAATTTGAGACTATTTTAACTTTACTTTAAGTGAGTAGCAGTCATGCTTTCCCAGTACGTCAACAACTCTCAGGACAAGGCCCTGCAACAAGTTCTACTAGCATACCAGTCCATCCCACAAGATTCGACGAAGTTCACCCCTTACTATCTCATGTTCGGTCGGGAGGTACGGTTACCAATTGACGTGATGTATGGAGAACCAGAGCCTGCCGACAGTGTTGTAGAGTATGCTCGGCAGTTAAGAACAAATTTAGAAACTGCACATCGTTTGACACGAGAACATCTCGGCAAAACACATCGGGTGCAAAAAGATGTGTATGACCGGAAGTGCATGGGCAGTGCCTATAAGGTTGGTGATCGTGTGTGGCTGCACCAGCCAGCAGTCAGAAAAGGAACCTCACCTAAACTGCACAGGGCATGGGATGGCCCATATATTGTGAAGACCATAATATCAGATGTAGTCTACCGCATCCAGCGTGAATCACCCAAGCGTAAACGGATGATTGTACATTTCAACCGGCTGAAGCCATGCAGTTCAGTCCTAAGGGAACCAACATCAACAACAGACAGGGAAGGGACAGATGTTAGTGAAAACTTGTCACCTGAGAAAGACTTAGGGCCTAGTCTTTTACCGAGAAGTTCTAGTTTAGATTTTTCTAATGAAGATGAAACAAAAACTAATAGTCCGGAATTATTTGTGCTACCCAAGATTATTACAGAGAGACGCTATCCTGCAAGGCAGAGGAAGCCCACGGGATACTATCTGGATGTATGATCCTAATGACTCTCCTGAATAGTAAAAAAGAAACAACCCACAAACCTCTTAGTGTGATTGATATGTGTTATAGTGGCTCAGGAGACCCTCTTAAAAAGGAGGGAATAGTGTAACGGATAGCTGTAGTGACTATTTTGCGAGTGCAGTGAGCGTACCAACCTCTGTAACTGGAATGTGGAAATAAGGGGTGGGGGCGACAGTTGCAAATAGCCAGGTAGCAAGTAGTCTTCCTGGGAATGCGTTTGGGACTGGTCGTGTTATACTAGAGACGTGGACACGGTGACCGAGTATTGTACGTGTTATATTGATGTATGATAGTTGCACCAATGTTGTACCCTTAAGTGTAAATATATATAACTTGTAAATAGTAAAACACGCTACAATTTGTTTAAAAAAATATAATTTTATTTTGTTACGTAGAGTAAGAGAGTGATTTCATACAGATGATAAAAAGTTTGAAGAAAAAACTAGTTAATTACATACACATTTTAATGTTAGTTTTAATAATAATAATAACAAGTTTGAAATATATATCAAATGCAAGAATAAAATGTTTTTCTAACAAATGAGTTGATAGCATGAAAACATTAAGAAAACCTTTATAATCTATATGATACAATATTCGTAGATTTGTATGTCTAACTAGCCCAGCTCACAATCGGTAAGCGGTTATTAGATGCATCATTTTTTTCGGACTAGAAATCATATCAAATTGATGTTTTATGTATTTTTCATTTGATAACAAATAAATTTGGATCAGCGAAATTGTTTTTAATTTTTAAAATCAAATTTCCGTTACGATGTATTTTTTTAAACATGTGAAACTGGTTTCAATTGCATTGTCTTCTAACGAAGATTCAAGGGAAGATCCCAGGCTACCACACTACCATGCAACACCCGGCTCAGACTCTATTGCTTCCCTAAGCTACGCGCTATTCGTGGGGTGACACGAGCTCTTAAATTTATTTAGTTGGAAGAATAATAACAGTTAAAATATTATTATGGGAATGGGATGGAGGAGGGGAAGGGTGCTTGGTGTCTGGGGTGTAGATGGGGGAGAAAGAAATACCACATAGAGTTCAAACTATTTATATCAAAACTTTAGTACACACATCTAATATGTGTATTGTCGATTATATACTCATAATAAACTTTCTTCTAGAGTATTTTCTAACACTTACTAAGAGATTAGAATAGAAGCTTCAATTGCTTTGTCCTTTCGAAAAACATTGTGGTTTATAATAGCAGGCTTTGTTACAAATACACGCCGAGATTGGCCATTTTTACAACTAACGTTATGAATTAATTTTAAAATGTTGCTCACTGTCGTAGTTTGAGTAAAATTTACATAATTAGGTCAGTACTGCTAATGAAAGTAGACGTTAAACCTTACTACGCAGTAAAGAGGGAGGCAAAGTTAATGGTATTTTAGCAGGTGTAGAGAAATAAAAGTGAAATACCATTTATTTCTATATTTTTTGTATGAGGCATCCTTCGCTACTAGCATAGACAACATTTGCACTAATTCTGTCACAATACTCTCACAGTACAGAACTAACAAAACTAAAATAAAAGTTTTTTTTGGACAAACGATAGAGACCACGGTTTTAGTCATGACTCTACAATATAACAGCCAATTGTTAGTTTAATCCAATCCATTGGGGTATGCGCACGAGTGGATTTGCCACTGTGCACCCTTTAAAGTTTCAGGTCTGACCTTGGTAACAGTACTTTATGCTATTTTATGAAGCTGTTACCACAATTTATTTAAAATGTTTTCACATCATATAAAGTAGTAAAAAACAGAACACAAAATTGTATTGCAGTTTTATTAAAATGGTTGTGATAGTTCAAACATTTACTACCCATGTGGAAACCTTTGAAACAAAACGACGATAGCACATAGTAAAAGTCACATTTAAAATTTTGAGAAGAAGTTTGTAGATTTGTTGATAAGTAAACATTATCTTGGACAGTGGATATTTTCAACAAAATTCAATGATAATTACGTATTTGATTTTAACATACTTATATACGTTATTCCAACAAATACTTGTGTTCATATCATCCCCAATAGGGAAGGGTTTATCGGACATATTTAGAGTTTGACGTCTGTACAATTTCACAGTTCGAGTGAGAAACACCGACCTTGTAGCGAGATCTGAAAATATGAGTGTCAAGTTTAAAGAATTGCAGCCTGGATGACTTAGAGCTCTGAACAGTCCGTTAGCTAGCTGTTTTGGTCTATCTCAAAGGCGCAAGTGCTGGCACACGGTTCTCTAATTTGGTTCTCTTCAATGGATCGAAGAGACTCGTGTAGTCAACTGCTTCCACTACCGGACTTGAAAGTGGTGGTCTGGGTCCGACTTTCCACTGAGTAGCTCCTCTTGAAATCATGCGATGGCCTTTCCTGTCTAGGTAGTCTCAAAGAAGATCTCATCGGTCAACTGTTTACCGACAGACTGAAAGCTTTAGTGGTGGACCGCGTGGAACTTCGCCTTATAATGGATGAGTTGTGTTGCTTACCCCCTCTCCCTTTCACAGAGTCACCAAGGGAACAGCATAAGAGTTCCCTCATCCCCTTCCTGAAGTTCCTTGACATGAAGGCGTACAAAAGAGGATTGACACCGGAGTTGAAGTACGTGATGAGGAATGTCATCGGGGTGAATATCTTGCTGAATGTACCAGTGCCATTGTACGTCGGTGACCAATACTGCCACATCTTTCTTGCATGGAAGGGAAGGTTGCAAAGAGCAAACGTGAGGACGACGACGATGAGCATGCGAATTACACCTCTACGCGCCCGAAGGACGTTTTGAGACGATGATATGTGGTAGGAATCCGCTGTGGCCGTGGAACGGTTGCCCTTTCGAACGGTGACGCAAGGTTTTTGATCGTTGGATATGGAGACCTGACTTGGCGCCCGTCGGTCAAATTTGAACCTTACCGACGTTAGCGCCGCTTGTTGGTAGTGACGCTCGAGACCTCGGCTACTGTGCCACAGTCCCACGGCGATAAGGGTATAGAGAACGGTCATGACACACAAGGGAGCCAGATATAGGACCACGAAATTGATCATGTCAAACAACTTGGAGTCATACATGTTCCTCTGGGGTGCACAGATAGTCTCGGTCACGTTGTTGTCGAGATGGTTGACGAAGGTCTTCACCCAGAAGAACCTTGGTGCGCTGTAGACGGCGCTCATCAGCCATACCACCACGATCACCAGCTGAAGCACACAAGGGCACATCCTTTCACTATTGGTTTTACAAGTGTTCTAGAGCAACTGAGGGGAAATCTACCTTGAACTGTATTTGTAGTGAACTTAAAGACCCTTCTACAATACCAAGTAAAGCATACAGCATCTTTAAGCTGGGATTTGCACTATATTCTCGAGGGGGACGTTAGCTAAGATCCAAAGTTAAACGTTTGAACGCTCTTGACCATGACATATGGCACAATAAAATTTAGTCAGTGTAAAGTTAGTTTAACTATTTTATACTAGAGCTCAATATTTGGCAACCAACAAGTTTGCTGAGCAAATAATGTGCTGGATCCTCAATATAACGCTTGGTAAAATATCGTAAACATTTACCTTAATGGGGTTATTATATTATAATAGTGGTTTTCCGTCATACATTCAAGCAATTATTGTCTTAAGATTATTTTTAATTCCCCAATTTTCTATTCCTGACATAGTAGGCCTATTGATGGTATATTTTCTTGTACAAGCCACTAAACAAATAGGCCTAAAGAAAACGCCATATCAGCTTCGTTGGACAAGCAGTTTAAATTAAAAGGTAATTTAATATATTTTGCTAGTGATGGGGAGGTCGGAGCTTAAATCTCTATTGGGTATATTGAAGGTGGTTTTCCCTCAATTAATTTTCACTCTTCTTACATGCAAATACAGGTAAATTTCCTAAAGTTAAACCTTCATCATTCTAGACCATTGCTTACGCAATGGCATTAATAACTTGAAAGTTTATTGCCACACTTACAAAAATACGTCAACTATCCCAACTAGTTCTATTCAACTCTCCTCATTACATCCTATTTCTTTCAGGTCCATTCTAATGTTATCCTCCCATCTGAGTGTAGGTCTTCCCAATGGTCTCTTCACATTGGGTTTGCCAGTCAGTACCTTAAACAAGGTTCTAGAATCTCCCATCCATGCTGAATGTCCTGCCCACCGTAATCTAAGAGAATTGACCATCCTAACAATGTCTTGAGATGAGCATACGGTATGCTACTTATCATTACGCAACCTCTTCCATTCCCCAGTAGCTTCATCTCTCTCAGGAACAAACATTTTCCTAACACCTTATTTTCGAAAACCCTAAATTTGGTTTCGTCTTGTAAGGCAAGATACCACTTTTCACACTCATAGAGAACAATCGGTAACATTATTGTTTTGCATATTTTGAGTTTTACATTCCTTGAAAGAAGACGAGATGTTAACAACTTAATGACCGAGTAATAGCATGCATTTATAGACTGTATTTTTTTCCTAATTTCCAATCTTAAATTGTTATTGCTAGTTAAAATTGTTCTTCAATATTAAAAATCATCAACCCTGTAAATTTATATGTTATTCGCAGTAATCTCTAAATTATCGTTCTCAAGCTTTGAACTTTTATATTAGTGTTCACTAAACTAGTTCCTTACTAGCCTATAATAACATTTCTGCATTTCCTGCAACAGCTTCTTTACTATTTTCTTAAAAAACATTTTAATACTGTAGTAAGGGACGATTAAGATTATTTGTAATAGAATTACATTTTTGGTAAAGTTGTGCAATTTGTTTTAATTTATCATAACATCATATATATATAAGATTTAATATAATAATAATAATAATATTACAGGCACTATAATTTGATTCATATATGAAAATATTGGTATTAATAATAATAATAATAATTATAAGTTATGATATATTATAAAGACAAATATGATACAATAATTGAAATTATAACGAACATCTAAACAGTTTAAAATATATTAAACATGGTGGACTTTTGAGTGAAATTGCATTAAAACAATGTTATGATGGGATTATGTAATTATTCATATATTACGTGTCTTGTATTATATTGGGAATTAAACAGAATTGTGATAATTTTGAAAATATATAAAATGAAAGGAGCTATGAACAAATTGAACCCCTTCCTTATCTGTGACTCACTATTCATTGGATACTGCTGCAATCCCTTCAACGTTTTAGAGCAGCAGCAGTATCCGAGGAATAGTGAGTCACAGATAAGGAAGGAGTTCAATTTTTACATAGCTACTTTCATTTTATATATTTTCAAAATTCTCACAATTCTGTTTAATTCCCAATTATAATACAAGACACGTAATATATGCATAATTACATCATCCCATCATAATATTGTTTTAATGCAATTTGACTTTTAAAAGTCCACAATTTTTAAAATGTTTTAAACTTTTTAAATGTTTGTTATGATTTCAATGATTGTATCATATTTGTCTTTTTAAGATATCACAACTTGTAATTTTTATTACCAATCTTTTCATATATGAATCAAATTATAGTGCCCATATTATTATTATTATATTACATCATATATCTATATTTTTTATGCAAAATTAAAAAAAAAATGTACAACTTTACCAAAAATTGAATTCTCTTACAAATAATTCCTTACTATTACCTAACAAATCTAAATCATCTGCCTACACTAATAGTCGTATTGTACCGTTTGATGCCAACTCTTCCCTAATTTCTTGCATTACCCTAATAGCATGTCTAAGGCTATATTAAAAAGTATAGGGAAAGTGTATCTCCTTTTTAAACCCCATTATGTATTTCGAAATTATCTGATTATATCCAACCCGTACGTACCCTGCCAAGCGTATCAGTTAAACGTAGCTCAATTAGCTTGGTAAGATTTTTTACACCCCAAATTTAACTAAAATATCATACAATTTATTTATTTTAACTGAATCATAGGACTTTTTAAAAGCTCTGTATAAATGACGAACTATCTTGTTGTATTCCTACAATTTTTCTAGTATTTGCCGAATGGTAAAAATCTTATCCACTGCTATCTATTTCGTCGATATCCGCAATGATAATCTCCAATTATTTATTCTGCATATGACGTCAATCTAATTAAAATGTGTTAGATACAATTTTATAGCATGTTGGTATTAGTGATAAAACCCTATAGTCATTTTAGTCTGTTTTATCTCCTTTTTGAAAATGGGTATTATAATACCTTCCCTCCACTCTTGCGGTAATACCGCCAGGATATATTCGGAACAAAGCCATTTATAAATTTCTCTTACTAAATTATCACCATCTCACCTTATTATAAAACGTTATCGAAATAATTTTGATTACCATTTTTGGGAAATTACTTTTTAAGTATAATTTTTTGTGCAAAATTACATTGAGAGCATAATAAATTCAAGTTTTTTAAATATTTTTTAAATTTATTACTGCAATAAGTCATTATCGTCACTAAAGTTAACACTCTCATCTTCAGTAGTTATAAAAACCCATTATTGTTCCTAATTACGGGTTGATATTCATTTAAGATACACATTACAGTGCAGTTGTTATCGAGCCCTCTTGTGAAACTCACCACCAGTCTGGAGGGTGTCAAGATCTGCTTGCAAGTGATGGGGTGGATGATGGCGAAATAACGCTCGGTGCAGATTACCACCAGGATGAAGATAGAGGCTGTGTAACTCAGGCTGTGGATGAACTGGTACAGCTTGCACATGGTGTCTCCCAGCACCCAGCTGAAACACGACACGTCATGTCACCGCCACTTATAAGAGCCATTCTCGTTCAAACATCGTATTCACAGAAAGCTCAACATTTAAAAATTAAATTAAATATTCAGTTACTAACAATAATAGCATTTTGATATTATTTCTCGTGATAGTATTTTTGTCATATATGATATGCGTAAGTGCATGATATGAGTGGATTTTGGTGTTTATAGATCTGTTAAAAAGGTTTAACTTGTTAATTTAAATGATTTATACCATATGCCACAACCACTAATGTCCATGTAATTTAATAAGATTGAGACAACCATACACAATGCCCTTTTATAGTATCAATCACATGTTTATTCTCAAACTGATAATATAATAAAGACAACCATTTTAAACCTTCGCAAAAAAAGTTCAAACAAGAATTCGTAATATTGCCAAGAATTAAACAAAATATAGTTTTTATATTTTGTTTAATTTAAAATAACAGTTTATAAATATCTTATTGTAAAGATACAATTTAGAAAAAAATGTATATTTAATTCGCAAGGTTTAACTAAAATGTTACAGCATATAAACAGAACGAGTAGTAAGACACAGTGATAAAAAATAAAAATAATTAATTTGAAAGCAATCTGTACATTCTAGGGTTTGGAAATGTATAAAGAACAAAGTTAATACATGCTAGTAATTAGGTCAAGAAACACTGACCAAAAAAGACACATGTAATGCTTAGACCAGTTTCAAGCAAAAATCTAATATGTGATAGTAATTAGGTCAAGAAACACTGACCAAACAAGACACATATAATGTTCAGACCTGTTTCAAGCAAAAATATAATATGTGATAGTAATTAGGTCAAGAAACACTGACCAAACAAGACACATGTAATGTTTAGACCAGTTTTCAAGCAAAAATCTAACATGTGATAGTAATTAGGTCAAGAAACACTGAACAAACAAGACACATATAATGTTCAGACCTGTTTCAAGAACTCAGACAATGCATGCTAGTAATCGGGCTAATAAACAATGACCGAACATCCAATGGCCTTACTCAGAGAAAATAGGAGGAAGCCTTTTGCAAAGAGATTCAAACATTATATGTATTATTCTTGATATCAAATTCTAGTTGATTGTACTGTATATAAATACATGATAGAAATATTGTGTAAATATTAATCAAATCATGAAATAAAAAACCTTTTAAATTACTAGATTGTATTCTTTAGTTACAAAATAACACTATTGTTAGTTTTAAATAACTATCTATACTTTTTTCCTACCAAACTCCATATATTATTTTCAAATAGGTCGTCCATATGGGTACTAGGTGACCTGTGTTGAAATTTAAAATTTCGTTTATTTGTTCACCTTTGTCATATTATAATACATATTTATACTTTCAAACGGTCAGTTGAGATTTTTGTCTAGATTACAACCACAAATACACTAGAAAGCATGGAACGAGAAGAAATAATCTCTTGAAACCATGCTCACGTTTAATAACACTGTTAAGGTGCGGCAGAGTGTAGCTCGAGTAATTTTATAGTTTTTATAGGCAAAATAAATCAAATATTTCTCCAGTAGCAACGTAGAGTTTAGTTTTCTGCACATGCTAATATCAACAGATCTTGAATATCTGTCAAGGGTGTCCTAGAATTTGGTCAAAACTTTTTAAATAAAGATAATTTTTTTTGACAAAATTCCAGGACACCCTTGACAGATGTTCAAGATCTGTGGATATTAAAATGGGCAGAAAACTAAACTCTATGTTGCTACTGGAGAAATATTTGATTTATTTTGGCCAACATATTTCAATTCTATAAAAACTATAAAAATACTTGCGCTCCCTTCTGCCTCACTTTAGTATTACTGAAAAAAATAATATAACCGCAAAATACCTATTATCAATTTAACACAACAAAATTTCATCGATAATTTTATTTTTAAATACCCCTTTTGTGTTTATTTATTAACTGTATCTCTCTACTCGCTCAGATTATACGCATATAAACTAATTACGCTAGCATGATAGGGATGAGGAAGGTTGAATTTAGAGGAAGTGTACCTGTATTTGCATGAAGGAAAGGTGGATGTAAGATGTTTGAATAAAACCACCCTCTTATTTTACCCGATCGGGAAACAAACCAGGATATCCTTGCAATTGGCAGCATGTCTATTGCGAGAGTGACATCTTAGACCAGTCGACCAAGCTAGCACGCTAAAATCAAGTTAAGTTTTAATAATGACTGTTTAGATTATTTAACCCTTGTCTCTTCATAAACATCCGTGGAAATCTTTGAGAGCCTGCAAATTTGTTTCACATCACTTCCATCCTGGAATTAAGTGGGTTTAGTTAAATGCTATTTGAATTGTGCGCATGTAAACTAATATGTTCCTCTAGCCTGGTTTACTGGTGACAGAGAGGTAAAGATTCAAATCCCAGCTGAATGTATTAAGAGTTGCTTATTTTAAATTATTTCCCACGTTTACTCCACGCAAATTCTGGTACATTTACTCCAACTATTCTACATTTATAATTCATAACCTGTTAGTATAGTAAAATGAAGACAGCCCGGACGGGTAGTAAAACGCGGTGAAAAGAAAACGGTTCCCCTTCATATGATTTTTAACAAAATTCATTCTTTTAACACATTTTCAAGTCTAATGCATTTGAGTGTGGCTTGGGAAATTCAACCATAACCAGCCCCGTGGTATAGTGATCAGTGATTCTCGGCTGGTACCATGGGTATTCCCCCACCCCCCCGCCCCCCTCGAAATGAAGATTATCTTAACGGTCACCAGGGTTTGATTAGTGAGGCTTAAGTTAGGTTTAAGATAATCTACTGTCATTGTTTAAATATCGTAATCATTACAGAACATGTCTTCCTTGTCAACATATTTTCAAAATATATTCTAGTATAATTAATCATTCAACTAATAAGTTCATTATTATTGGCATACTAAATTACCAATTTTTTATAACCTTCATAAAACTAATTAACTTTACTTCAAGTATTCAAAATTTTGTAAAGTCTTAAAATCAATCCTTTAATCCGCCACTACTTAAATAATGTTTTGCACAGATTTATATTTTTACTTATTTTATGCTAATTAATTTCAGAACTTTATTAATTAACAATCTCGATGATTTTTTAGAAATGTTATTGTATCTATTTTATTTGACCTAATTTCTTGATAAAATAGTTCTCTTTGAATAAATTATCTTCATATTATATTTCTTAATTTATATTGTTCAATTGACCAAAGAAGTTGTACCAATTAATCTAATTAGCTGTTCCATATAAGTACGTTCCTTATATTATGAATTTAAACTATACATAAAATAGACTTATCTAAAATCTCCTTCATTAGCTCTAGCCAACGAATTAACAAATCTTATTATTAATCACTGAGTTGTGTATAGGGCGTTACAGAGCTTATAGTGGCACTTTCAACAAGACATATATCAGTTCTTCCCCTTCCATTTTAAAACTAGATTACAGCTAAATAACTTTAATTTGAGAGCGCAGAGTACAAAAAATAATGTCTTCAAAGACAAAACTGAAAGTAGCAGTAGGTTTTAGAAAAATAATGATCTAGTTTCAAAATGGGTTGGACCACCAATAATTCCTGTCTCTCGGTGATCAAAATACTGGTATTTAAAACATTACTAGGCAAATCTATTTCTTAGCTCACTTTTTATACATTGTGTTCTTTATACGTGAAATAGTTCTTTCTGTAGCCCTATTAATGTTAAAAAGTGTAGTTTATATTTGATTTAAATTTTAAATGTATAACTTCATTGAATATTAGAGTCCGTTAGTGATTTTTCTCACGAATTTGTGATTAAAGTATTTTAACGCTTTTAGTCAGGTAGAAGGCCAAGGTGTATTATGCTTGAGCAGCTTTTGCGGAAATCTTTTCTCGAGTACTAAGACACCCATAGTCCCTGTCCCTCATCAATTTCCACAAATCTTCTCATAACTGTACCAACATCTTAGCAGCAGTTAAAAACGCAACGTTGCCGCCAAATATATTAAAAAATAGACTCAAAACTGTTCACAAAATAATATATCTTAATTTAATAAGATAGCATTTATAAGTTGAATCTATTCAATTTAGTATTGTATAAGTTATGACTCTTTGTATGCATGATATTACGAGTAATAACCCTTTATTAATATTTTAGCCCCGTATCTAAATTCCAAACAATGTGACAACTCCTTAGAGACTAAATTCTTTTAGAGGTTAGTAAAGTACCCTTATTTTATATTTAAAATGCTACCAAATAGTGTGATGTGATCATTTAAATCGGTTTATGTGTGAATTTTTTTTTAAAAAAAGCCACCAGAAAGTTTTAATACATTTGATAAATGATAGGTGTAGAGGTGTAAGAATATGAAAGGAGCAATGTCAATTAGAAATAATTATATTTGTTAAGTAAGGCGAGTCTCAATAGGGGTGGGGAAATACATAATTACTATTTTATGAATGCAAGAAATATTAATGTAAGTTTTATCAATTGGGAAGTTCCTTTTAAACTTACAATATTATATAAACCTTTGTTATTTGTTTTACTTAAGTGTCCAGAATACATTTTGGGAAGCCTTAGTATAGTAATCTTCCCTGACTCTATGCCACTGGAATTTACAAGACGTAAAGTATAAATGATCCAAGCAATGCGTCAATTTTTATAGCACAGCTAATTAATCAAATATTAAATAAAAGTTCAGGGCATCGCACCGGCCAAGTATCCCAGCAACGCTGTACACATTTAAAACGATACAACACAGGCCATCCCTCCTCTAACTCATCTCCAAAGAATAATAGGAATGTAAAAATTTACCAGACTGTTAACATTAACTATTTTAAATATATTTTTAAAAAAAGTTAAAGTTTCTAGTATGAGTGGTTAGTGAGATACCAGACTTAAAATCACCCTTATTTTGGGGCTCACTAGCTCATTCAACCACCAATAGTCAAAATAAATAACGTTTAAAATTGGCATGGAGGTGGTATTTGTTATATACACCAAAGATGGATTACTAAATCTGAACTTTTCAACATGGTTTACAAAAATAGGTGGGAGAAGAGCCACATTTACCCACCCTCCAACTCCGGTCCAAAGAATAATAGGACTGTAAAAATCTAAAATCTTGTCCAGATGAATTATTTTAGTCATATTTCCAAAATCAAAGTTTATAGCTCTTGCGGTTTGTGAGATACAAGACTTAAACCCTTATTTCATCAAGACTCACTGACTCATTCACCGATAGTCAAAACCTTTAGGATACTTCCAATTAACATAGAACCTTTAATATTGACATAGAGGACGTAACCTAAGGAAAAATTACAAAATCTCAACTTTTAAACATGATTTATAAAAATGGACGAGAGGGAAGGGTGGGGGTGTAGGGCATAGTAGAGGATCAGACTTAAAAAAAATCTTATCACAGGCAAGTGGCGTATCATTTCAAAGGCCTTCGTAAGTAGATTCCACAACTGTTTGTTTCAATTAGATGGGACACATAATTATAAAGTTTGAATTATGGTCGGTCATTAATTTTTTTACACTGGGTACCTAATTAAATAAACGTATTTTATATCTAATCGTCATAAAAAGTATTGATATCTATCAAGGGTGAAGAAAGCTCATTTTTCTAGGGGGGGTCCACTAACAAATTCTTGGGGAGTCCGGACCCTCCGACCCTGGTCTTTCTTTAAAACTTTTCTTAGTTACCAAATATGTTTTGAATAAGTGGGTATGTTGAGATAATGGGTGGGAGTAAAGTGTATATGAGAACTCTAACTAGTGACTTGGAATAAGATTGGCGTACTTAGACGTGAAGTGACAATTTATTTAGACATTGCAAGTTTAACTTATTATTCTTTTATATCTCACTCCTTTTAGAGGCCGAATAATTGAAGGATTTTTGTAATGTAGAACTTGAAACGTTTTTACATAAATGTTTTTAGTGGATACAATTATCTGTTAAGATGATTGATGTGAGGAGGGTTTCCTGCTTTCACGACAAAGACAAATTAAACAAGCGTTTATGTATAATGAAATCAACAGATTACAACAGTTGTTTCTTTAGGGTTAAGCTTTACTTCTTTTAATTGCTTTAGAAAGTTTTTTTTTCATATTTACAGTTGCCTCTAAATGGTTGGCGATATTACAAAATAGAAGGTAACGATTATCAAATAAGCATTATTTTTTTACACAATACATAAACATTATAATTTAACACCAATTATAGCCTGACCCCGGGAACGAGACAAAACATAGATAGCTCACTGTTAGATCAATAACGCACTGAGCCAAAGGTCCTGGGTTTAATTCCCATGTCCATGTGTAATTTTACAATTATTGTTAAGTGAATCTTTTTTTACAGTGATTATCTTCTGTATCAGTAAAATATATCTCGTATATCTGTGTCCGTATTTTTTGGCCTTTTTTTTAATACTCTTGATACATGCATGGATAATCATAAGTGAATTTATATTTTTGGAGTGTCTTCAGCAATCATTTTATGGCAAATGTTGTCTGAACTAAAAAAAAAAAATGTATTCCTTGATCATCTACAATTAACAATAATCATAGATAAAGTGCACTTGTTTGCGACAAATTACTTTGACCCAACTAATCCAACAGCTTGGATTTAGTTTGGGGTGCATCTGTATAATAAACTAAAAATTTCAGGTTCAATTCCCGGCATGGTTGGAAAATTTATAATGGGTGAAATTTAGGGTTTCCCCTTTCGGGATGAATAAATTAACGGCTGCTTGAATTTGGTCTATTCTATAGTCAAGTTAATTTGTATATCGTACTATGAGGTAATCGATTCAGAAGAGGTACAGTAAATATTCCAAATAAATAATAATACAAAAATGACCCAACCTGATATTAGAATCTAACTCAATATGGAACTAATTATGATTTAATTTGATCTTAAGAGTTTTATTGAATGTAAAAAAAAACGTGTTTATTAAAACTGTGCATAATAACGCCTAGTGGTTAGTGCTAAGAAAGTAACTTTAGATAAATCTAGCTTTAAAAGTTGCCAAAAACATTCTCCAATAACACTATATAATTGAGTTTTTTTTACACATTTCAAGTATAAAGGATCATTTCAGGAAACTTGTCTAGTCCAATGAAAGGTGTGGAAGAATATTCTTTCTTTCTTGGGGCCACTAAAAATTACCGAATGCCGTAATAACACTGATTTTGAAGCAACGTTCACATGCATCGTTGTTACATGTAAGATTATTCGTAATTAATTGTAAATTCAAATTATGTTGGACTCATCAACCATCTTATCTAGTTTTATGGAGAAAACCAGTAACATTTATTAAAATTGTGTCAATTATTTTTGTGTTTTGTGAGATTATATCTAGTAAATAGTATTTTCCAAATGTCCAGCAGATCGCAAACTGTTATCTCATGGGCTGTAAATGGCCTGACGGCTGGAGTTTCCTCATCCCTGCGTTCTACTGCAAGGCACAGGGTTCAGCCAATCCCCTTATCCAGGGGCTCTGGGAGTATTTGATCGACCCGGGAGGGTGTCACAAACCATGCCCTGGTCGACTAAACGAGACACTGATCGCCACTGGTCCACGAGCAACTCTCCCCCCAGGCTCACCCACATCGGTGGTTACATGGTATAAGGCGTCAAACTTGAAATAGATTGGATTTACGGTGATTGGGGGGTGGAGGTTTGAATATCATCAGGGTGTGTTGGGGTGGTTTTCCATTATCTTTGGTTTTACCATTCCCTTGCCACGTTAATGCAAATATACTTTCCTTTAAGGAACTTAATCATCCTCACCCCTGAAATAAAACAGTTAAATAACCTATGCGTTAAAACATATGAACCTTAGTTAAAAACATACAGTATTCCTAAGAATAATGTGTTGAACATGTCTTTAGAAATCCGTTTTCATTGTAAAGTGTTATTTTTATATCATGTGTTCATATATACATTTACGCTTAATTTCAGGTATAATTCGCGAAACGTGATAATGTCGGTCGCCCCCGCTTCTAGTATGAGCTGTCAAAAGATGGTTGGATTTATTTTATACTTCAAAAGGGACTATCTACAATAACCACTCTGAAGAAGTAATTTCAACTGCAGGAATTAAGAATGAAACACAAAAAGGAATAAAAATGCAAGATTTTTTGAATATATAAAACATTAGCTAGCAGAGAGAATTTCAATATCTTACGATTACACTAATAAATACAATCTGGTGCGACTGTTTGTATTCTATACATTTTATTTGTGAGCTGCGTTTTCATACTCGTACAGATTCTCTGAATATTTACACTTATGTGTTAGGGATGAGGAATGCAGAATTAAGAGGAAATGTACGCGTATTAGTGTGGAGGGAACGTTTAAAAAAACGCTATGGGGGCTGTATTGTCTAATGCGCTACTCCTGCAGTGGACTAGACTGTTAATGATGGGGAGATCGAGGTTCAAATCTCGGCCGGGTGTACTAAGGGTGGTTTTTACAAAATGGCTTTCCATTTTCCCTTCATGCAAATGCGGGTATACTTAATGATTGTTTTTTTTTTGCACAGCGTCAATAAGAGGAAAAACCCTCTCCACTCTCGGTTTACAAGGCCAGGATTAAAACCCCGAACTACCCATCACCTCAAGACTAGACCAAACCAGATAAAAATTACGCACTACATCATGCATTTCCCGGCGTGGGTAAATCAATATTTACAATAATGGTGTGAACACAAGTGTACTTACATGAATTGAATTAGTTTTTATGTTTTGCTTCAGGAAGAATCAGAGCATGTATCTGGTTTTGTTTGTCTGAAGTAGACCTTTCTAGTATAACAATTAGTGGAAACTAATTAATCTCTAATACCCGCTTGAATAGCCACATGGTTTAAGGCGACACTCTCGCAATAGATTAGATTCCTGATGATGTGGGGAGATCAAAGTTCGAATACCTGTCGGGTGTACTGAAAGTGGTTTTCCTAAATGATTTTCCACTCTCCCATCATGGAAATGGGGGTAGAATTCCTTTAAATACATCCTTCCTAATCCCTAGAATATTTAGTACATAGGGGTCTAGCCCGATTCGGTAGTAGTAATACGTGGTGCTAAAATAATAATAATAAAACACATGCTAATGATTTCAGACGAATTCTAAATAAAACTTAGTAGGACATATTTTGTAAAAAAGAATTTTTTTCTTAATAAGGTGCAATTTAACCTGGAAAAATTATCATTATTCTTAGGATAATATAATGGTTGTTTAATAACGCGTCGTATTGAAAGTATCAATTAGCGTCTAAAACATGAGATATAAAGTTAGCTAAAAATTTCAACAGAGAAAAAGTTTTACAAACTTATTTTACGAGTAATATATAAAACTCCACATGAAGTTAAAGTGATTCACTTGTTAGGAAAAAATATAGTAGTACCGACATTGTTGGTAGCGATTAGAATATATCTTTCACGATTAAAATTAAAGTGTAAGTAAATCTAGCGAATCTGTGAGACTACATTGAAACTAGCTTCATTGTAAATGAATAGTCGCATACCTCACAATTCAGCGAGAAGTTAAATACTAGTAGTATTTATTAGGACTTGGCGGCTCAAGCAAGACATATGCTGAGTTGAACTTTATATTGTTTTAATTTTAGATTTTTACCCAGATTGATCTTTATAGTGGTATATGGCACCTAGATAAGTCGAGCTTTATAGTAATATAAGGAGTCTAATTGAGCTGAGCTTTGTAGTAATATAAAGAGTCTAGCTGAGCCAAGCTTTATAGTAATACATTATATGGACGATAAAAATAAATATTATAATTTTTGTGTATGATTTTAATAAATCTAGTTTTTTTATCGTATGGTTTCAAAGGCATTTTTGATTGTTGGTATGTATCTGCTTTAATTTACTGGAAACTGTTACGTTGCATAATATCCTTAACCAACGCGTGCATGGAGGATCATGATCGGCTTCCAACATCCATAGTCTAGAATACCTTAACAGAAACACTGCCCGTCTTCCAGAAGTTAATTTATTTACTGCGAAAGGGGAGACTTCAATTTCACTAATTTTACTATTTTTTACTTTGTTGGAATTTGAATTATCATTATTTGATGTATTTAACGTGAATTTGTGAATCGACTGACTATATCAGCACATGATAATTTCTATGAATGAGAGCGAAAGAGCCTACCAATTTTGCCGAGAAAGTTTTTTAACATACCTTCCAGGGTTCTTTTACATGCCACAATCAGTATGAAACCAATGGCCTGTTTCCCCTCCGAAGGAAGTTGTGCTACGTTTTTTTAGCGCTCAAAAAACCCCGTCAACCCCGGGTGGGTTTGAACCAATGAACACTGGGTCCTGAGGCGAGAACCTTACCCCAAGACCCCCAAGGTTAATTCGGGATTTTAACCCTGGACCCTGAACTCAGGCAGACACATTACCGACTTAGATAAGGGGATTGAAATGAATGAATGAGGCTTAGCGAACAGAAATTGCAGTAGAGTTAAAGGTGCGATAATTTGCATAAATGTAAGTATCGAATCAACTCATCTTTGACTCGACCCCACCTTTAGTTTTACTCAGCCAATTTTTTGCATATGGTTCAAGATGTTTGACATATTCTTAACAACAGTTTATAAAATCACTATATTACGAAATTAATTCAAATAATAATTAGAGGAGATAATAAAATACTATATTAAATGATGTATTTTTACTTTCTCTCTATCTTACAGGTATAGAAAGTATGGTGATCGTAAAAAAAAAAATCGAACTCTAGATTTTGATGAATCTTGACGTTCCATGACTCCCTGAATCCGAAAAAGTGGTTTTTGAGTTTCCGTCTGTTTGTCTGTCTATACCTCCAATTAGAGCCTAAAATATTTTACCGATTGAGCTAAAACTTGATATCTAGGGTTTTCATAGGGTTTCCCCGAGGGGTTCTTGGAATTAGATATCTACCCCTAAAATAAAGGGTAGTTTACTGAAGGGCAAAAAGAGAAAAAGTCGATTTTCTCAAAATCGGCTCTAACGATTTTGAATAAAGTTCATTTATAAACACTAATACATATTCAAAACAAAATGGCTACTTTCAATATTTCGGCAAAATAGCTTTAAGGGCTCCGGTCTGATGCGTAAATTAACATTTTTTTATAATATCTCCGAAACTATTTGAGATATGAAATACTTATAAATATATATACATATTTGTAATGCTAACACACATATTTTATTCGAAATATATTTTTATAAAATCAATAACTTTCAATCTATACGCAATTATATATATATATATATATATATTTTAAACTTTTTGGACATTAAGGTTAAGTATTGCGACCGTAAAAAAACTCACCTGAAATGTTGATGGATGTCGACGTCTCATGACCCCCCGAACCCTAAAAAATAGTCTTTGCAATGCCGTCTGTCTGTGTGTCTATTAAAACTTAAAATTAAGAGTAGTTTTATAAGGGGCGAAAAGAGAAAAAATAGGTTTTCTCAAAATCTGCTCCAACGATTTTGATTAAAATTTGTATCTAGGCGTTAATTAAGATTATAAATAAACCGGCTATTTTCATTTTCCCATGAAAATAATTTTTAGGGTACTTTACAGAGGCGTTAATTTCCGTATCTCCACAACTATTTGAAATACTAAACAACTTATCATTGCAAAATTGTAGGACTATTAGAAATTAAAAAAACTTTTATTTTACATATATTTTTATAAAAGCAACAGTTTCTGAGATATTTGCAAATATATTAATACAATTTTGGGTGCTTTAGTTGTAAACATATACTACTTAAGTCTTAACGCAATAATTCTCCAATGCCATAAAGTAATTATTATTATTATTATTATTATTAGCACCGCGTCTTACTACCCGTTCGGGTTATACGCACTTTCGCTATTGTGTAATGGCAGGGTGATTGTGAGATGAAATGGAGGACCTACATTTTAACGTAGGATCCGAACCATGTGTGGAGGCCTGGCATTCCTCACATTCACAAGATGTCTTGTCAGAGGTGAAGGAAGGGTTTGGTAATCAGATAAATTTGTGCCGGGATCGAGGATTGCATAGAGTAATTAAATATAAGTAAGTATCTAAAAAAAGTATGTTTTTTTCCTTAAACCTCTTAAGAGAAATGTTTGTACAGCAATGATCTATCTCAATTTTAGACTCAATTAGATTCTATATCTTGTTATATTATTTTATTCGTGTTCTTATGTGGAGTGGTGATGATACAATGTACATTATTCCGTTCAGAAATCTTACGAGTTTATAGAAAGCGAGAGAAAGTCTGTGCGGTGCGCCATACCATTAATTACTAATAATGATAGCTACTATAAATACACACTAGTAAGGAATAAAGAAAGTATCTAGCCAGTTTGTTATAATTACTACAAATTTATCCATTTTACCTCCCCATGTTGGGTTCCCTATTAAAACCAAACAGAGCCCAGCCTGTAAGGTAAGAGGTAGTATGAGGTTTAGGTGGTGGCTATAAAAAGGTGGATAGAAAAGCAGATATCCAACTTGTTCGAGAGGTACTAAGATAAATGGTTTCATTACTCTGCACAGCTTTAGGGGTGCCATCACTTTAAGGAATTTAGGGGTAGTAAATTGGGAATGGGAGGAAAGGCAAAAAGACAATACAGTCTGGTATAGTGAAAGGAATATAGATAGTACAGTTCTGGTGGAATAAATTTCAAGAAAACACATTAATATACATTTTTTCCGCTCAATACTGTTAATATTTTACTAGATTATTAGTGTTATTTTATGTGTATTAATATCGATCAAAGATAGCATCTGCAGATCACATGAATTGATATATGAATATATGAAAATTGTTTTAGTAATTTTATTTTGAATGTTAAAAATGTTTCTTACATTCTTAGTACGAATGTGCAACAGCATTTTAAAGCATTTGGTAGGATAAGTTTAAAGAAGAACACTCAGTAAATTGTAGTTTTTTTTGTATGCACCGCATATTTCTGTCCATTTGGTTTATCCGCATATTCAAATTAATAAAAAGGGATGAGAAATGTAGAATTTAGAGAGAAAGGAGGACAAAATTGAGGAAAAATCAGTTATAGTACAACCGACTGGGATTAGAGATCAGATTTCCTCGCTGCAGGCAATCTACCCTCTTGATAGAGTGAAGTGATAGACGTGATAGACATGATAGATAGTGTGGGTGTAGTGGATGCAAGAAAAGGTAGGTGCTTTTACTGTCTTTATATTAATTTTTTGTTGTTGCTAAAATGAAACCAATATGGATCCAGTACAAATACAGAGAGTAATTTTCTTCACACAGTTACCTCAACAGTGGTCGAGTCTCTGTCGAGGGTGTTCTGAAATTTTAACAACTTTTTATCCTACATTCAAAAAGTTTGTCATAATATAATGCCGCTATGCTCATGACAGATATTCAACAACTGTTGATATTATCAGGTGAATAAAATTTAACTCTATATTTGTGACGAAGCATTATTTTATTCATATTTACAAAAAAAGTTTTGCTATAAAAAATTGCAAAAACACCGACTTTTTCTCACCACTATTATAGTAATTAATTAGTATTTTCGTAGCATTTTATAGAAGTGGAGTTATATGCCCTGTTCAACTTAGTCTCCATGGATGGATAATAAAGTACAATTCAGAAACGTGGCAGTTAGTAATAAGTGCTCTCAATCATTAAGTGAGAACAAGACACAAGAAACTTAAACGTCCTCTTTTTATTGATCTAAGATATATCCACAACCACATCGGTGATCACATGGAATACTTCACTATCGTGTTAGATTGAATTGCCAGTGACGAGGAGATCAGGGTTTGAATCCTGTTAGGGTGTTCTCAGGCGGATTTTCCTTAAATGGTTTTCCCACTCTCACTATATGCTAATGCGGATACATTTAAGCAAAAATTTCTGTCTCCATCAGTACTCTTCAATTAGCATAATTAAGTATGTATGTAATACAAACGTGTATTAAGACGTTTTTATATTTTTGTACTCTTTTGATTGTTAAAATTGCATTATTATAGTTTTAGTGGTATAATAAGTTGATTACTCAATAATCCGCTTCCAAATGAAACATGAAAAGTTTGGCTAAGACTCTAGAATCATTTCAGTCAGATGATAAATACAAATAAGCTATAAATTTCTTTAAAGCCTTATTTAGCAGTTATCTATAGTAGTAACAATAATTAATCCAATGGCACCAAATTAGCGCCTCGATAAGTGAGAAATTGCCGTGCAGACGTCCGGCTCAAATGCAATATTTACTTCTACGATGGGTTTTTTCAAAATATGCTTCACGCTAAATAAAAGTTTAGGGATTCCTAAAATGCTTTTTTTTTACTTAACAGCCCTCTATTTTGAGTTTTATTAATAGGAAAATATGTGTGAAAATGTGATATTAGCTCACTTTCATGGACTACTTAAGCATATTTGTTGAGCTATGAAACTAGGCTTGACAAAAATGGGGCTCTATAATTAACACCCCTCTAACAAATATAGTAATTTTTCACAGGCCCCCCAACAAAAAACTTTAAAATATCTGAAAACTAGCAGATAGCTTTCCTCTTTACTCTGATAATAAGTTTTATAGTTTTTGTCCCCCTATTTATTATTGACATGACAAAGGGTGGTTGTAGATAAAGGGCGAATGGGAGTATAAGCTTACACAGAACTGATAACTACGGTAGTTCCTGAAAACGACATAGTCAATTGTATTTTAAGCTGTGTGGCCTGACAGTGATTTATACCTTCTCGCTAACTGAGGCGGCCGCCTTAAGAGCTTATCTTGATAAGGGTAATGGCAAAAGCGCTCCATGAGGCACGGATAAGTATTTTAAGAGGTTCATCCTAGCAGCCACAGCTCAGCTCCCGGCTCGCAGATGCGTTTGTGTGTGCATCCGCGCGAGGTATAATTAATCCAACAGCACCAAATTAGTTTTTGTCTTTAAGTGGTCGCCTATGTAAATGAGAATTTGCCGCGCAGACAAAGAAAATAAAGACCTTAGATATTCCAGAAATGTGTTCAGTGCATTCCTATTATTTTGAATGATTACTCAAAATTTTCCATGGTGACGATGGGGGACAAAGCGACAACGTTTCTTGTTAATAACTAAAGTAGCTATGTCTCTAATATGACAAAATGAAGATTTGTGCATAATGTTTATCTGTGACGCTATTTTAAAATAGTCGAAAACGAACCTTCAATAAAGTTTTTTTCCAAATATAATTTAATATTTGAACAATGTTCAATACTAAGAACTTTTATGAACTCCATTAATGATTAATCAGATATAATCCAAGTACAATAGTCTTGGTGTAAATTTACTATTTCTAGCCGACTGTTGTTCTAGCCGAGTTGATTGGCATGTGATGCACTCTCTTAAAATCCAAACAGTTTCCTCTATTGCCATTTATAACATATTTATTCATATTGGATTATATATTGTAAAAAAATCAACACCAAAAAAGGATATCAACCCACTTAAGTGGCTGATTGGTCTAAGGTGTGACCCTCGTGTTAGACTGATTTGCTGATGACGAGGAGATCGGGGTTCGAATATTGGTCGGGTCTACTGAGGGTGGTTTTTCCTATAGTGGTTTCCTACTCTCCTTCCATGCACATATGAGTAGATTACCTCTAAAATGCTTCCTTCCACGTTACTATCCCATTAGAATAATATATATGCGTATTACTTGAACAGGTAGTAAAAGGTGATGATGAAAAAACAAAAACAAACAAGGATATCCTTGAGTAGGATGTTTATATTTTTTCTTGAAAACAACCCTTAAATTATGAACATTTATTTATAAACTTTTCTTGGCGTTAGATGATTCTTCATCCAAATTAGTTTTCACAGGAAGCGTTTTGTTTACTCAAATTTAGGTATAACTTGAACAATGAAGGGAAAGTCACATCCAAATGTCTGCCTTTCTTACAACTAACTGAATCAATAATAGAATATAATGTGTTCCAATCTTTTTATAAACCTTTCTGCCGATGAAGATTAAGATGGTAAACTTTACTGCTTCAAGGAATGGAAGGGAGTAAGAGATAGAATTTTGCTCAACCCTTTGTTCTGTAACTTTTTTTTGTTAGCTTTCACTAACTTCCCTTTCACAGCTTCATACCTCATTTGTTCAAAGTGGTGCTTTCTCTCTCATTATTTATTGAAGTGTATATATTTTCTACTTCCTTTCTCATTCTACACCTGATTTTATTATATATTATCATCATTTTATTACTTAACCGCTTTTATTGTAGTGTCACGCATAGCTGCAAGAGAGTATTGCTAAATTAGCGGGTGTGAAACTCAACTCACCTAAACTATCCCATTTTACACAACTGGCTGATATGACCCGCAATTATACCATGACCTGACACGACCAACCGCATCAACACACACCGGCGAATTGAGACCCGAAATGACGGTTCAGAGAACTACCGCTATTGAGCGTATCTGCAAATACGAGTATAACCAGCAACCAGCTTCGTGAACTTTATAGGACGAATTGGAACGTCATGGAGTATTCTCCTTACCTCGAGAGACTTGAAGTGTCGCGACGTCTCGCCCTGGCTGGTTGTACACGTCGTAGATAGTTCATCAGACATTTCCCCTTCCAAATTATGCTCCCCAGACTCCCTTTCAATATTTCCTTACGACCCTTCTCGCTGGGGCGAGCCGTATATAATGATGTCAAAGTCGCCTTGATCAGAACTCTGGGGGAATTTTCAACTAGTAGGAGGCGCTAGCGTCTGAGCTACACATTTTATTAAAATATAAGCACAACATTTATTTTCAACATATAGTGTAATATTCTTTCAAAATTCTCTTCAGGCCTAAAGCTTTAATCCTCGTAACATGTAAGAGTTAATTCTTTATCTATAGTTGTCAAAGCTTCTCGTAATATAGAAAATAAGTATTTTTTTAAAATCTAAAATTGTCAAAGATTGCTAATACTTAAATACCTTAGATAGTTGTTGTTATACCGAGATATGATTCACAGGCTTCATCTTTTTAATTTTTTGAAGTACAAGTTTTTAAGGTAATGATTGAACATATTTGAATTTAACTGTTTATTGTATTAGTTTAATTGATTTAGAAAAAATATATTTTAATGTAACTAAAAGGCAGTTTGGTGGTCCGGGGTTCAATCCTCGGTCCCGGCACAGATTTACCTGACTAGCAAACCCTTCCTTCACCTCTGATAAGACGTGTATTAATCACAACTTGTGAATGTGGGGAATGCCAGGCCTCCACTGTGGTTAGGATTTCACGTTAAACTGTAAGTACTCTATTTCATCTCACCATCACCCTACCATTACATATTAGCTTTAGTGAGTATAACCCGAACGGGTAGTAAGACGTGGTACTACTACTACTACTACTACTACTCATAATAATAATAATAATAATAATACTAATAATAATAATAACTATCCCTTTTCAAAATAGACGTTGTCTTCATTGGGAAACTTAACAGAGAATTTGTTATTAATTGTATCAATGCTTTGAGTTCAGGATTTAATATGCTATTTATGGTCTGGGATACATCTATGTATGAATTTAATCTTGTTGTTTAAAGGAATTTACATGGGAATTGTAAATAATATTTCTTGATGTGGCACGCTCAAGCTGCCATGTGCGTAGTGCACATTAAATGATCTAAAGGGATATGGACTTCTAATGTGTACTTTTAAGATTCTTAGAAGAGTTTGTCTGGAATAGAAGTAAGGCTAGCGTACCTATAATGCTGTACTATGAGAAATTTATTAGGTATTTAATTATGGTTTCCATATAACATAATATAGAAGCAAGATATTGCATAATAGGTTGTCACCTTTCATACTAAATATTTTCTATGTTTATTATTATCATCTTTTGTTTTCAAATATTACTTTCAAATACCCCAGATATGTTTACATTTATATTGCTTTCGTTTTTCTTGATTAGTTTTACCGTATCCCTGATATATATGTTTAAGTGTATACATAACACGTGAGGTAATTATTATGTGGTTCACAAATGAGGGCTATCCATTGCTAACATTTTATAATCTTTATTGCTGTAGAGGATTACAATTAACTTCAGTTGTTTTTTTCTGCAACTATATGGGTTGATAGCCAATAGCTTACTCTTAGACTAATGTCCTTTGAGATCCTATCAATTCACTCTGATTGTCTCTGCGTTCTTATCTTATCTTGTACGCTTCCCTCTATTTTATGTAATAGAGGCTACATTATTTGGTAAAACTTATATTTTCTTTGACTTCACTTACCAAAATAATACAAAATTGACTGTGTAATACACACAGAAAATAACAACAAAAGGAGTAATACATACTAATGTTGTTTAATTTGATCTTAAAATAAGATATGCGTGCATATTTTACAAAGATGTCCAAAGTTGTCTATTAAAAATATTATTTTATAGGGATTTTACTGATTTTGATAAATATTTATTGCTTTTACCCTAAAATCTAATTCAGAATCTTGTTTTTTTTCAATATTTTCTCCTACTTTTAAATTTAAAACACGTCAATTATGTTTCTTAGTACACTTTAAAACAAAATAACTAAATTTCGAGCACTAAATTTAATCAAACATAAAAAAAAAAACTTATCAAAAACTGGTAAAATAGTATCAATTTCAGCTACAAAAATTATGTTTGAATTTTCTAAAAGGCCCTTACTATGAAAATTAGGCTGCATGTAATAATTTATTGTATATATTTTTCTTTTATTAAATGTAGAGTTTTTATATTAGTAAATTTCGAATTGTGTTCTTAGAAACAAATCGTACTAATTTTGAACAACAATATTGACTGTCAATATTTACAGTAGGAGAAAGACAAGTAAACTAATTGATTTTTTTTGGTATTAGATACCATACACATAAAAAAAAGTGTTATATTAAAAATTAACTAACTACATATTAAAAAAAGTGTACAGAATCAAGGGCACAAATTTTCTCCTGTTCTCAGCTAATCTAAATTTAGCTGAAACTAAACATAAATTATGTTTAGATATAGACCGAGAACATATTTTTCTATTATTCCAATTTGAATTTTTAAATTATATTATATTTAAGATACAATAAACATAGTCAAATAACTAGTTAAAATATTCGACACTTTTTAATCAGAAATTAATGTAATTTCTTGTCCTTAAAAAGTATTATAAAGTAAAAATACAAGACAAAGTAATAGAAAAAATTGTTCTACAATTTCTCACTTTACAAAATGCTTACATCGATGTTGTGTCGCTTGTCTTATGTTATCAATTGCTCAGTATTTTAACTATTTATTAATTCACTTTATATCACTTCATACACTGTATAATTCTTTTAAATGGTTTTATGTTGCTTTATAGAACGTATTTTATTTCATTTTTTAAAAATATATCCAATTTTTATTTCCTCTAACTCAACCTCCTCTCTACTTTACCTCGTC
>CABEEJ010000017.1:29466-79487 GCA_901482245.1 Timema douglasi | reverse complement strand
CAGTATATATATATAAGCAATATATATATATATAAGAAATATATATATATGAGCAATATATATAAGCAATATATATATATAAGAAATATATATATATGAGCAATATATATATATATATATATAGCAGTATTCGCATTATCTTCATATGTACCAAATACGCTAATGTTTTAGGGAGAATAAAGGTTTTATTGAGATAACGTGTACACGCATTTGTGTGAAGGGAGAGCGGAAAACAATTTATGAATAAATCAATAAATCCGAACGGGGTTCAAACTCCGATCTTTCCATCATAGGCAGTCCACGCTATTGCTAAAATGACTCCTAAGACAATTTGAACACCGAAGCGGTTTCTCTGCTATACTACAAAAGATTAATGTATTAACAACTATTTCTTATTTTGCAAATTACTCGTTATTTTTTACTTCTTCAGTGCTAACCTGTTAGGGGTCGTGACTGTTGGCTTGTACTTTAATGAAAAGAAAAGGAAATGAGAATGAAAATTATTGCTATTATATGAGGTATTCCACTTTAACGTTTTAAGCCAATTTATTGCATCACTACATAACTTACAGATTAACTTGATCCTAGAGCAAACGAAACACATAATATTCATCAGTGGACTCGTGGACTAAGACATCAAGTGCACCTAGTTTGTTTAGCCATTGATTGAGAGTTTGGGGTTAAAGTATCATTTGGTGCGTACTGAGTTTTTTCTTATGAATAGATTACCAATCTCTTTCAACAAAAATGAGATTACACTTACTCTACATTTTTTTAGTGTACCCATTCTTCCCGTGTTTGTATAATTTAAGACGAGTGGCCTCGACAAGCATTAATACACTTTTAAAAAACGACAACCTAGGTATTATCTTCACCAAGGCAGGGAAACACCCAAATTAAATAGTGAATTATTTTGGTAATGCTGGAAGTTGAACCCTGGATTATTATCTCAGAAGATTAACAATTATAAAAAAATAAGAAGTTTGTTAATAAGCCCTGTAGGTAGTAACGGGGATTTTGTAAGATCAACAACCTGCTACCCAGGTAGTAAGGAAAACTAGCCTTATTGTTAAAGTCACCGGCCTAAAACAATAGCGCCATAAAAGAGGTGTGATTTGCTACAACGCGTCAGACGCGAATTAGAGCCGCGTGCGTCAGACGTGTGCGGCTCAAGCGAATATATGTTTTCCTACAGAGTGAAGGGGGGCTGACGCGCCATAAAATATCGCAAACTAGATAGTTTTTGCTTGCCATTAAATGGATGGTTATTAATATTAATCATTAGTTATTAGTATTAATAAAATTGAGTCGACAGTTTTATTTAATCCTTGTGCTGTTCGCAAAAACAATAGTTGTTGAAAAGAGCAATGAAAAACTTTTGACGCTATTGGTTGTAGTGAGACTCACGCGCCAGCCGCGGGCTACCAAGACGACGTAATTTAAAAACCCAAGGAGTACATCGCGTTTGACGTGCGCGGCTCTAATTCGCGTCTGAGGCGTTGTAGCAAATCACACCTGTGCCTCTGATAGTGGTACGGGAGAATATTTATTTGGCTCTTGTTTGATTATGAGAATCAATGGGAGTATTTTCCTGGGCAGTTAAGAAATTTCAAGTTAGTCGGGTGATGGAGGACTTGTCATTCCTAGTTTTTACGCGCTTGAGTCAGGTACGTTCTCATGTCAACTCTCAGGAGTAGATTTTTATAAATTATTTAATGGTACCTTGCATTAGCCGATCGGATAATCGCCATGGGTCTAATTGTTATAAAGAAATACCAGGTGGGATAGTTAATATGCAGTAGTTAAATTACATAACTTAAAATTTGTCCTCTATGATGGAACTAAGAAATTGTTATTGTTAATTTAAAATAAATATGTTGACGGGAACTCTCACACTATCCAAGAGGTGACGCGTGATTTGTACCCAAAGCATATCAATATCATAAATAGTTATATGTACTGTATAATTAATTTAACCAAAGCTATGCATCCACTATACGATCACTAAAATTATTATAAATTAAAAAAATTAAAACATTCATTCCATGCCGACCTCATATCATTTTCTAAGTAATTACGGTAATATTGTAACGAAGTTACAAAAACATTGTATGGCTTACATCACTTACACTCCAACTCAGTTGATTCGTCTCGCTGTGGACTTGATCATCACCTTACTTCACCACTCACGCGCCAATACCGAACTGAGTCAAAATGTGAGCAAGAAGGTCAAGCCCACCAAAAAGGCGGGTAGAAGAAGCGGCTGTTACGCGCGCTCCCCACCGCCTTCATCTCGTACCTTCGGGAATTTTCTGGTACTTACCAGACACAGCGCGTCGATGGTTCAAGTTTATTCCAGTCAGTCTCTTATCCACCCCCTCTTTGGCAACGTTTACTACACGAGTATTAATATCAGATATACATGTTCCTACCGCCACTCGGCGGCGGGATTTATTTGGCAACCTTAAATATTATTTCTACCATGTATTTAATTGTTGTTCTTGCCTGGCTTAGGAGGAGGCCGATAAACCGCTAGATCGCCCCTACTTGCGCATAAATTATATGTGTCTTGTTTGAAGGAATTAGTTTGCTGGATTATCCATTTATTGACAATATGTTAATGGACAGATTCTAGTTCGGTTCAAGCTCTATTACGAGTTGGTGCCAAGTCATTGTGAACAGTTTCCTCCAGATTGCTTACTTGTGAACTATTTTATCTCTGTTCCTCTAGATTGGTTAGAAGAAATAACACCTTTGAGCCGTAACCTTGGATTCTCCAGATTGATCAGAAAGAAATAGCTCTTGTGAACTGCCCCCTCTGTTTCTCTATAATGGTCAAAAAGAATTATCTCCTGTGAACTCTCAACTCTGTTTTTCTATAATGGTCAGAATGGTCAGGGCGAGAAGTCTTTTAGTGCAAGGGGGATGATATAGCAACAAAATCCATCCTCCAGTAATATTTAATAATAGCCATTGTACTCAAAAAGGTTACAAACAAGGTAGTCCATTTAAGTTAAAGGCTAATACATATCATGTAAAAGATGACGTATGGCAATAGATTAAAGCATAGTAATGATTAGACCAGCTGCATGATTTCATCTATATTTGCAAATGATTAAGTGAATTGACCAAACATACGAGGGGTGTTCAAAATGAAACCGAACTTTTGCTATAACATCTTTATTGCTCATTGTACAACATTTTCAGCACTGTCACCCTCAAAGTAGTCCCCTCTACTGGCAATACACCGTTCCAAACGTTGCTTCCATTTTTGGAAAGCCTCCTGGAACGCACTTTGTGGGATGGCGCGCAGGTCTCTTGTCGCATTGTCCTGAATCTCCTCTATGGTTTGGAAACGACGTCCCTTCAACGTGTTTTTAAGTTTGGGAAACAGGAAAAAGTCTGCTGGGGCTAGGTCCGAAGAATATAGTGGATGGGGCACTATGGGAGTGTGATGTTTTGCTAGATAGCTGCGGATAAGGAGTGACGCGTGAGCCGGCGCTTTGTCATGATGCCACATCCAAGTCTGGTTTTCCCACAATTAAGGCCTCTTCCTGCGCACAGCATCCCTCAAACACGCTAGAATTCCCTGGTAGATTGCCTTGTTTACCATCTGACCACGTGCTACAAATTCCTGATGGACAATTCCTTTGAAGTCAAAAAACACAACCAACATCCCCTTGATCTTTGACCGACTCATGTGTGCTTTTTTGGACGAATAGACCCTTTGCCCACCCATTGCAACGACTGCACCTTCGTTTCAATATCATAGCCATAAACCCACGTCTCCTCGCCTGTTATGATGTACTTAAGGAAGTTTTAATTGTCATTGGCAGTGGCAAGCAGTTCCTGGGTGATTTCAACACGGGTCTGTTTCTGATCGTCAGTCAACAAACGCGGCATGAGTTTTGCACTGACACGACGCATATCAAGTTTGTCACTCAAAATTTTATGGCATGATCCTACGCTGATGCCCACTTCGTCAGAAACTTCTCGAACCGTTAAACGACGATTTCCACGAATCACAACACGAACTTTCTTGACATGGTCGTCATCTGTTGATGTGGAAGATCGTCCAGGCTTGGGATCGTCACTGACCGACATTCTGCCATGTTCAAAACTCTTAAACCACTCATAGCACTGCGTTCAACTCATACAGTCCTCCCCGTATGCTTGGCTAAGTGATTGAAATGTCTCTGTAAAAGTTTTGCCAAGTTTGTAGCAAAATTTCACACACACACACACGTTGTTCTTCAAGCTCTTTCATTGTCACTTTGGCACTAATCCGACGAACAGCTTGTGCACGTGCTCACTTCAGTGGATGTAACTCGCCAACTAACGGTCAGAGCGAAACGCGGCAAATGGCAGTTTGTTGTCTAACCGTGCCGCTACGTGCACTCAGTAGCCGCAGCATGCTCCTTCTGCCGGTTGGCGGGAGATTTCAAAAGTTCGGTTTCTTTTTAAACACCCTTCGTATGACAACAATACAGTCAAGATATAATAACAATACAATCAAGTTCTTATATTTGTACGCAAAGATAAGAGTTAACACCAACTCGAAATATAGTTGAACCGAACTAAACTCTGGAAATTAACAACTTTTCATTGAATGGATATTCCAGAAAACTATTCCCTTCAAACAAGATACATATAATATATGCGCAAATAGGGGTGATCTAGTAGTTTATTGGCCTCCTTACGAGCCAGACGAGAACAACAATTAAATACATGGTAGAAATAATATTTAGAGTTACCAAATAAATCCTGCCCCTGAGTGACGGTAGGAACATTCATATATGATATTAAAATTCGCG
Source organism: Timema douglasi (assembly GCA_901482245.1). Taxonomy (NCBI): domain Eukaryota; kingdom Metazoa; phylum Arthropoda; class Insecta; order Phasmatodea; family Timematidae; genus Timema; species Timema douglasi. The sequence goes on along the minus strand of CABEEJ010000017.1, from coordinate 74,673 downwards.
TAGCAAACGTTGCCATCTAGTGGCCATGACATAAATAAGCCAACAGAAACTTCAAAGTTAAACTATTTAAAAAGGGGTAAACATTGCCACCTAGAGGCGACCGATAAACTTATTGATAATTTGAATGATCAGTTGTGTATGTCGCTGCTAAGCGGCCTAGAGCTCATGTCGACCAGACAGTAATAAATATACATATTCAAACTTTGGAAACTTCGGGTCGCAAAAATGGTTCCACCATCCAACGACCATTTCTTAAATTTATGACTAGAAATTTAACTCCTCAATAAGAGTGGATAATAAGAGCCAAAACCAACAAACAAATATATGTATAAACCTTAATTATATCAATTGATAGCAAATACTTTCCTCAAAATGGAAGATAAGTTTAACGCATCTGCCATATAGTGGGGGTTAGTATATTTAGAATAGAAATATATCGTAAATCGTAAATGAAAACACTATCATATGAACAATAGAGACTATTATATTAAACTGAATCAAAAAGAAATGTTCGGTGAAGCGGGAATTAAGAGATCAACTAGAAATTCTAGTAAAGGAATTTCCTTTAAGGAAATTATAACAAATTGTAAAATAGGTTTGACTCTAACCATACAGGAACTAGAAAAACGCGACATCATTTGTCACAACATAGTTACTGTACATATTGAGAATTGATCAAAAGTGATAATTTTGAAAAAGATTGAGAAATATTAAATTTAAATGTAACTAAGAGTGCAGAAATAAGCTATCTCTGACAGCACTGTTTACCTATTCGAATCCAGTAATGTTATGAATGACATCCCTAGAAAATTCTAACATTATGTAACCTGCAGCACGACCACGTGCTCTCAGAGAATGGATCACACTAGGAGGAGAAGAAGGGGATACGTGTCTGATTGGAATAAACTCGAACCATCTACGCACCGTGTCTGGCAAGTACCAGCACTTTCCTGGACGTACGGGAAGAGGGTGGCGGGGAGCGCGCCTAACGGTCGCTTCTTCTACCCGCGTTTTTGGTGGCCGTGACTTTCCTGCTCACATCTTGGCTCACGGTCTTGGTGTGCGTGTGGTGAAGTAGGGTGATGATCTGGTCCACAGTGAGGTGAGTCAACTGGGCTGGAGGGTAAGTGATGGAATTCATACAGTTTTGTTGTAACTATGTTATAATATACAGGATGGCCCCGAAGGAGAATTAATTAATTGGTGTCCTTTTATACGCGCAACAATGTATTGATTATGTCGGAATAAGTTTTTTTTTATATTTTTCTCTCATACCCCTATTCCACCTAACTTTTAAATTAATAGATTGCTCTCAAACCAATTTAGAGCTATCATAGGAATCCACCAGAACTTATATGTTCTAGTTTTTTAGTTTACTTTTAATAAACATTTTATGACACGAGGTGCCCGAATTTTAAAATTACGAATAGCTTGGACTTTATGGATCTATAAAAGGGAAATAAAACCTTTGTTTGCAATTATAAAAGTTAGAATCTCTTCACTTTTTACATTACCATAAAATATTTTTATAAATATTGTATTTTTCACTAAAAGAAATATCTAATTTACTTACAAAACGTCATACGATTAAACCAAAGGGCAAAAACATCGTTCAGTATATTAGTTAATTACGGAATACCCAAAACATTTGTTAGGCTTTTACAAATGTATTAAATAACGAATCTATTTTGATCGTTAGTTACGGTTGAAGCCGATTCTAGGTGCTATATTTTGAAAATCGAAAAATGACTTCTGGAAACAGGATTAGAACACGGGACCTTTATCTTAGTATGCTAACGCTCTAACCACTGAAATAGTCAGGAAATATCCGTGTTCAGGATTATTCTTCATTCATATTTAATCAGAGTCTGTGATGGACGTGCTGAAATCATCTGTATCTTGAATCGGATTAAAAAAAAAGCAAATAAACATTGTCCTGGTGCAAATAGTAGAGTGAACATTGATACTCGCCAGTGGAAATAGGGAAATATTATCGTTAGATCAACGAGATATATAATAGGGTAAGCCTCTCATTATATCCCATCTCTTTGTGGTACAATGGCGTCTAATTGTGATCATGATTAGAGCGCCTAAGTGCGTCAAGTTGAGATGTAGCCCGCTAAATAAAATTTCTTTAAGTACACCAAATAGTCAACGTCGATAAACTAAAAACTCAACAACTAGCCGCATCATCAAAGAACCTATACGTAAATAAAATATGGTACGACACAATTGCACCAAATTTCTCATATTGTGTATTATGGCTTTGAAGATGATGTTCAAAAATAGGTTTAGAGTAAAATACTCTCAAGAATATTTTCCCCATAAAAATAAACAAATCATTCTGTTAATTACAATCTTTAGATATAAATTTTAAACCAAATTGTTCAAATATATTTAACAAAATTAATATTTTTAAAAATAAATTATTTGCATACTATCCTAAAGTTATCTGTTTGATTTGTAAAAAAAAATAAAAAAAAATCTTGTTTATCATGAAAATGTTTTCCCAGATTCTCATTTTGAATTCAATATTTAAGGTCAATTAAAAAAAATAATTCAAATTTTCTATGTACTGTCATAAGTAAAATAACCTTAATTCTTAAATTATTTTATTTGAGATAAATATACATTATTATTGATAATGTAGAAGGGTCCCCCGATACCAATTTTGAACCAAATCGTTATAGCTATTTCTAAAAAAATAAAATTTTACAAAAATCATTCATTAGTTAAATACCATTATATGATTTATTCTAGAAAAATAAATCCATATATAATTTGTTCATGTTACAAGAAACTTAACAAAAAAAACCTTATTTTAAACTACCCATAATCGAATTTATAATCCCTTTCAATCCTTAAAACAAGTAGGTCAAGTTGTCATTTTCATGCCAAACACTATCCGGATATTTATTTTAAGCAAAATCGTTATAGCCGTTTTCAAAATAATTATAATTTAAAAAAATAGTTCATCAATAAATGCCCCTTTATCGAATTCTTACCCAAAATAAAGTATACACGGTTATTTGTCATGTCAAACACCCCCAGGATACTCATTTGGAACCAAATCATTAGTCCCAATTGAAAAAAAAAAATAATCAAAATTTTGAAAAACAAGTAATGAGTAAACTACCCATAAAAGTGTTTTAACTCCAAAAACAAATATACATTGTTAATAGTCATGCCAAACTTTCACAAAATACACATTTGAAATCAAATCGTTGGTGGTATTTTTAAAAAATATTTCAAGTTTGAGAAATCTATTATTATTATTATTATTATTATTATTATTAGTTCCGCGTCTTACTACCCGTTCGGGTTATACGCATTGAGAAATCAATCATTATGTAACTAACCTTAAAAGAGTTTTTATTTCAAAACCTAGTATGCACTTTTATTTGTCATGTCAAACATACCAAAGCTACCCACTTGTAAACAAATAGCTAGAGTAATTTTAAAAATATTTCAAGGTTTTGAAAAAATCAGTCATCAGTAAGCTACACACACATGATTGTCTTACCCTGAAAACAGTGCGGTTTTTTTTATGTCAAACACTCCCAATATGCCCATTTAAAACCAAATTGTTGAATCCATTTGTAAAATACTCAAGGTTTTTGAAAAATAAGTCATAAGTAAACTACCCATGAATGAGCTTTTAGCCCAAAAACATGTATATACTGTTATTTGCTATGTCAAACACTCCCAAGATACCCAATTGGAAACAAATTGATATGCATTTGTACAATATTTTAAGTTTTTGAAAAATCCTTCATCTGTAAATTACTCATAAATGTTTATTTTATCCCAAAAACAAGTGAATAGTGTGATTTGCTATGTGAAACACTCCCAAGATACTTATTTGGAGCCAAATCTTTAGAGCCATTTGTAAAATATTTCAAGTTTTTGAAAAATATGTCATTAGTAAACTACCTATAAGTGAGTTTTTATCAACTTTTTTTATATAATGTTATTTGTCATACCACACAATCTCCAGATATTTTCTTTGAAATAAATCGTTACAGTGATTTTCGAAATATTTAGAATTTTTAAAAATTTCCCCTCAGTAAACTACGCTTCAACGAATTTTTTCTAAAGTATTATATAGTGCTGTTTGCAATGCCAAAAAAATCCTAGACAGGTATTTTGAAAAAATTGTTATAGCCATTTTCGAAAAATTTGGATTTCAAAACAATTACTAATAAGTAAACTATCCTCTATTGAAGAGATAGGGTTGAAAATAATTTTTGTGGTATAGCCTTATAAACTCTAAATACTCGTATCAAGCTTGAACAAATTCCATCAAACGGTTTTGGATCCGTGGCCAGGGACAGACTGAAAAACAGACTGATCGATCGACAGGCAGACAGACATTGAGACAGACAGAATAGTTGTAAAATCAACTTTTTTGGTTTTGTGTTTACATAAAACGTAAAGATTCGTCATAATCTTAAGATATATATTTTTACGATCACAATACTCTCTATTGATACGAAAAAGTAAAAATGGAACATTTTCTTTTGTTAATTTCAATCATTATAGCGTTGAACAATACACAGTCACTGCTTAGCGTTCGCTTTATTCCTCACCCCAATACACGTACTCACCTACATTTTCTCTCATTATAACGACTTTGCAACTCCCCAGAAACAAACCCTTCCTCCCATCCTTTTTTGCCCTTTCCTCCTTTCCTCTTATTCCACTACATTTTATCTCGATATGACACCTTCACGACTCTCCACATTCAATCTCTTCCTCCACCTTTATATTTAGCACCCTCTTCATTTTCCGTATCAGTTTAGTAGACCAGCTCCTAGAACAACAAAATCCATTACGTTCTAAAAATACGTCCCAGTTTTATCAATTTCACATCATGGACAGATCAATTTATAATAAATTGATTAGAAAAGCTTTTAATGAAATTAATATTAAAATTTCAACAGGCTTAAAGATGTAGAGTACAAGATAAAACAATGCACTAATAATTACAATTTGACATCATAAAGAAATGAAGGCAAAAAAAAATAAAATCAATCATTACAAAAAAAAGTTGCATCTATCAACCAACTTGTGAATGCAATTCGGTTTACGTTGGTTTGTTGGAAGAAATTATTTAATAGATACCATGAACACTTAAGTGATTTAATCTAATATAGTAAAACAAATCAGACTTTCGCCAACCATCTAAAAAACACTGGTCATCGAACTACCACAATGGATAAATGTATTCAACTTTGATATAACCTTTTCAAAAGTATTAAAATTAATAATTCTGAAACCATCTTCACACAAACTACAGCATTAAATAAAAAACATATTGTCAACAAACAAACTACCTTCAAAAATTAAACCATTATCAAAACCTTAATAAAACTTCAACCCATCAAAATTAAAATAGCCCCACCCAACCAACATAACCTTCCATAGTAGTTGAGACCTGTTCGGGCCAGTGTCGTGATGATTAGAACCTTCACCTCTCCTTATTAGCCCTTTTTTCATATGCTGCACCACAATCTTTTCAAATAACACTTTCAATTATATTTATCTACACATATTTTTTATAATTTTTTTTACATATCTTGCTTGTAATTTATATCCACTCACATATTACTTATTTTCATAATATTTTGTTCGAACGTTTATAGTAGTTGGTTAGCCACGCCTTTTACATACTATAAAAATTTTACCATTTAAAAACACCCGCTCACCATCATGCGAGGAATAACACGTTACTCGTCAAAATTAGGTAAATATGGCTGTTTTTTTTAGTAATTCCTTTTACATTTACAATCAGCCTGTTATTTTTTTTTTATCCTGTTCCTTTACAGTTATTTTATGTTTTATGTAATTTACTTGGTATTCAAATTCATGCAATGTGGTTTAACCATGCTTTGTTTGTGGTTTTTTTTCGTGAAGAGCAGAGGATGAAGTAGATTTACATATAAACTAATCCTCACTAAATGGCAGCAAACGCAGCCTTTTGATACTAGTAGAAAGGGAATACAAAAACGCAGAAGATTCATCAATTCGTAATATCAATCGCTTTTATTAAAATCTTTTTAATATCAATAATTGATTTTACAATTTAGTAACTCGTGTATGTATATATATATATATATATATATATATAGTATATATATATAGTATATATATATGTATATATATAGTATATATATATGTTTATATATATAGTATATATATATATATATCTATCTTACCAACTCTCTAAAACTAGCTATTCCAATAGTTGTTTCTATATATTTTATTTAATATAACAAAAATTAACTAATCGTTTAAAATCATCCGAAATCTGTTCCGGTACTTCAATATTGTACCATATTCATTGGAAAGTCATCGTTGGTTGAAACACTTGCAGTCGTGTAAACACATCGTGTTTCAACCAACGACGACTTTCCATCAAATATGGTACGATATTGAAGTACCAAAACATGTTGGATAATAATCTTCCAGAATTCTCCATCTGATCTGGACTACCAAAAAGGATTAAAGGGACATTGATTTCAGATAAGACTTAGACAAAACTAAACTTTTTCTTTAAATTAAATTAACTTTCAATTTATATATATATTAATCGAGACTTTTGACTAGAGATGTTAAACTTATTTTAAATTGTTGTTTCAAATAAGTTTATATTTTTTTATCCTTGTATCAAACTACGCTTGAATTGTGATTTTTAATATGTTATTAATGATGGTTTGACAATTTGACTATTTTAAATGCACTAATTATTGTGTCAATGAAATATTTTAAATATTATGAAATGTTGTTATAGTTGATATTTCAAGACTATAAATAACTTGTCCAGGGTCATTCAATCGTATATGGAATTTTTAATTAGTATTCACATTTATAAAATCTTAAATTTGAAATCATTTTTTCTGAATTATTTCAATAACAATATCTAAGTCTTAACTTATATTTATTCACGCCTTACTAAAGATTTATTTAAAATGGCTTCTAAAATGTTGATCTTAAAAAGACCTTTATGCTAAATGCTTATTTTTTAAACCTTCATTTTTTTTAGATGTCAAATTGTAGTTAATATATTGTTTTTTCTTGAATATATATTTGCTTGTTAAAATTTTAATATCTATTAATAGCTTTTATAATCAATCTATATTAATAAAATGATGGGTTTGTGTATCTGCGTGTCTGTCTGTCATCAGCATTGTGTGATATCTGTCATACAGAGATCTGAAATTTCAAAATGAATAGCCCATGTGCACGAAAATATTCACCTTGAAGAAGGAATTTAAAAATTCGGCCTGGATATATTTTTTAAATTAGTTAAAAACTGGGCCAAAGGAAATAAAATAAAGCGATTTTTTTTCTGTTTGTCTGAAACAAAGAAAAGAATTGCTCGGGGTAACCACATAATCCAATGTGTGAAAACCCCTGGCAACGCTAGGTACTTCTGCTAATTATTATTTTATTTGTTTGAGTCCTCACAATATTATTTTAATTGCTCTTTACTAAAATTTCACAAAATGTGCTCCAAACACTCTTTTTTCTATTATCAAGTTCCACACCAAGGTTATTAATGCATCATCAGGCGCATAGTATAAGGCAGTGGTTCCAAAATGTTTTAGGGCCACCATCCCCTTGGGTTCATAAACACATCTCCAGCCCCTTCCACCCTAATATATAAAAGTAGAGATGGTTTGAATCCTATATTTTTTGAATACAAATCTTAGTTTTTTTCAAATCTCGAATCCAAATTAGAATCTTCAAACTTTTATAAATGTACAATTTTAGTTAAATTATATTTACAATGTAGTTGCGGCCTAGAGGCACGACGACACATGCAGGAAATTAGCGCAAAATTTAATTGAACAAAATTTTGTTTAGGGCTTGGTGCCGCTGACATTTGATATATTGTATGTGTTGTCGTTTACGTCAGAAACCATAAATGTAACACTTTTTAAGTAAATTAATTATAAAAATACATTTACCCCCTTTTTTCGATTTTGTTATTCTTCTGATGACATAATTGTATACTTCATTTTACCAATTTATTTAAATTGTAATTTGAAGTCAAGGTCTTCATAAATGTATTCGAGATATTTTTTTTAGATTTTTACAATCTTAAATCTCCCGAATACCATATGATTTCGAGGGAATCAAGAGTCCAATTTCTAAATTAGAAATAATTATTCGAAATATCAATTAGCACTACCCACCAGGAAAGATAATAACAGAATAATATTTAAAAAAATAACATTTGACACCACATTTGGGGACAAACTGTTCTAAGGCATCACTCTTGCAAAAAACTGGACTGCCGATGACGAGGAAATTAGGTTTATAATATCGGTCGGGTATACTGAGGGGGTATTTTCCTAAAAACATTTTTAAACTCTCTCTCTATGCAAATGAGGGTGCACGCCAACCCGTCAAATCTCTAAAATATTAACGTTATTAATACTTATGCGTATATTCAGAATGGGTGGTTAGGATGCAGTAATATAAAAATAACATTTTAATGACACCTTTTCAAAATGCACTTACATTTTTAATTTTGATTAATTAAAAAATGCATTTTAAACAGTGATATTGGATTTTCAAAGTCTATTAATCATTTAGAAAGTTACTTAAATAATACATTGACACATTTAATAACTACTTCACAATTAAGTACATACTTATTGAAAAGGCTGGGCTTGATTAAGTTATTCTATTTTCCCAATGTTTTGTTTAAAATAAGGCAAGAGTCTAAGATTACTCCTTTCTCCAACCCCGGCAGCTGCGAAATTTGAGTATTTTAACAATGCATGTTATTACTAGGTCAGTAAGATTTTGACACTTTGCCTACTGTTAGGGAGTGTAAAACTCAAGAGTATACAACAGAACAATAATTTGACTGTCTCTTATCTATGAGTGTGAAACGTGGTCTATTACCTAGCATGACGAAAATTAATTCAGGGTGTTCGAAAACAAAGTGATTAGGAATATATTCGGTCCACAAAGAGATTAAGGAAGATATATGGGAGTGGAGGAAGTTACATAAGACGCGGTACTGAAATAAATTGAAAAGTTAACTTGAAAATGATATAAAGCAAATTAATTTTATTTGTTCAAAAATTGTTTGGGAATTAATAGCTGTGTTTCAATAGGCTTATATTCAATTAAACATATAATGTATACACTCACATCAACCACAAATAAATCAGTTAATTTTGAGGTTCAATGGTTTTGGTGGTATTCAATTACTAAACCTGGTGGGCAATTGCTCTCGCCACAGTTATTTAAACACCTGTCAATATTTAAAGCTATTAAATGAGGCTTAGTAATATTACTACTAGTGTGTATATGTATTTAAATAAAGTGGGTGGATTAATTACTAAACTGAGTGCTCTTTTCTGTGTGAACTAAAATTATCCCGTTTCACACAATTCAGATGTCCTCTCTATCTATCAACAGATAGCTCCTAGAACAGCTCTGTTCTCATGCCGAAATTAACTAAGCTTTCATTTAATATAACATCGCAAGTAATGTAACTTAACGTAACGTGATGTAACTGTTCAATTATTTTTAAAGGGAATCCACCATCACGATGCACTTAAGGTAACGTTGTGACACCAACTTGAAGTCAGAGGTGTCCAAGGAAAAACTTTCACATTACGTTAAGTTAAGTGTACCACGTGTTTCTGCCAGCCAATCCCATTGCGAGCAACGTTAACACAGTTATTGAGTACCTCAATTGTTTGTTTACGGTGTGATTACGTCTGCGGTGTAGTTTACGAAAACTAAAGTATTTTGGAATATTAGTAAAACTTTATTTTGCCCAAGGAACTTTTATTACAAGTACTTAAAGCCTAATCAGACTTAACAGTTCGATCTCCATTTTAGTTTAAGATATGTTTGATTTTAAACACTCTAAAGTTATTGGATATGTCATGATAGAGTTTTTAGGTTACATTACCGTTAAGTTACGGTAGTCCTGATCCCACAATATGTTTAGTCACGTTACGCGAACATTAAGTGAAAGTTAAATCAGGTTATTCTTATACTAATAGTGATCCTGGCATGAGAGGTAGCTTTACTTGTTTATCATATAATATACTAGAAGTTTGACCCGTTTTTCGCATGGTCAAGTAGCACTAAAATTACATCAAATTATAACGTTCGACATCCGGTTGCCCACTTTTTGATAGTTTCTCATTTTACAATATCAAAATAAGTATTTTAAATTAAAATTTTCTGTATTTTCTTATTTGGGGGTATTGTTTATGTATTTTTTCAAATGAATATTATAGGCCTTAAAAGGTTCGTAAGTTCTAGGCACTGTGCCTAGTCGGCCTAATGGATAAAACGATCTTGTGTTAATTAGGCGCTAGTTAATCCTTTATTTTTATCTTGGTTATCACAATGCTCATGCATTCCCTTTAAGATAATCTTTAGTTTTTATATTCGTTTATTATAGAATTTTCTTTTCTGCCTATACAAAGTTTAAAATTTCTACCATATTGAGAAGTTTTTTTTTGTCTACTAGGAATTTTACTCTCCCTATTTTTAAATTCTAGAGCTTCCAGCTTTTATAATTAGGTATTATGAGTGGTTCTTTTATATACTAGTGCTCGGGAAATTTGAATTTTCTTTCATGCCGATAGTAATATTTAATAATTTGGAAAGATTTTGAGATACTAATACCTCCAGCCTCTTTTTTATACCCCTCTATAAATAGTAAATATTTAACCCTTAGTTTGTTATTGGCGTAATCCCCTTTTTTTTCAATTTTCTGCCTCATCTAATAGATTTTTATTTTATATCTACTTAACACCTCCTCCTTTCCTATTTTATATTTTAAAAAACTTCAGTCTTTTATGATTTTTTGAAGTGGTCTTTAAACTTTCTTGCCGAATTTCAGTTTTCTACTACACATAAATATAGTTGTTTCTATTAGTTTTTTTAAATTGTTATCCACCTCCACCATTAAAACAACTCCTACTAGAAATTTCGAATTTTAAGGCAAATATGGCTATCTGGTTTTGTCCTTCTACCTGCCTGCCCAATTTAAATTTTCTAGCACACCTAAAAGTTTTTTTTGTCTCCTGACACCCTATCCCGACCCAGCTGTTTCTAAATGTTTCAATTAAAACTGTAACATTTTCAAGCCTTAACATTAATTTGGAGTAGTCTTTTTACCTGCCTGCTGAATTTAAGTCTCCTGCCATACTGAGAAGTATTTGTTTACTATTAGTTTTTGAAATTTTGAACCCTCCCACCTCTTTTTCTCTAATTCACGCTTTTAAATATCCAATTTTAAAATTTATTCGGTTATCTGGAGTTCTCTCCCAACATGTCTGTCAAATTTTAGTTTTATCATTCATCTAAAAAATATTTTTTCTAATTATAGTCCCCCAAATTAAAATTTCCCAATATTAAGCTTTTTTGGCTGTATGGGGAAATACCGCTACCTTCCTATTAATACACATTTCAAGTTGTCAGTTCCAAGGGTTGGTGAAATACAGTGATTAGTGAGTCAGTGAGTTCAACACCGTCCTTTCTGTTCCTTTCCACCCTCTTAGAGGAAGGAATTTGAAAATCCATTAAAAGGTCTCATACAATTCTAGAAAAAAAGCTTCATTTTGAATATAAAGTTTCTATATCCACTGGTTCAAAAGATATATAGGTGAATTTTAGGAAATTTCAACCCCCCGTTACCCCCGTCAGGGGTCACATTTTCAGTTTCCAGACTTATTTGATTATATGGAGCTGTCCTCCTACCTTTCTACCAAATTTAAATTTTCTACGACACATATTATTTTTCTGTTTAATTCTTCCCATCCCTCCCCCACCTTTTCCTGGGGTTTCATATAAAAACGTAGGGTTTTCAGACCTTATGATTATTTGAGTGTTCCTTTTAGCTTCCTGACAAATTATAATTTTTTACCTCATCTAAATTATTTCTAATTACGGGCCACCTCCACCCCCCAATTCCTGAAGCCCCATTTTTAAATTTTCCCCTTTTAGATTTCTTTGGTTATATGGGAAATTACTCCACCCTCCTGCCAAATTTAAGTTTTCCAGGCCTACTGGAAATGGATTTTCTTTTACGGATAGATCTTCTTTCAGCTTTGTACAGGATGTTTGAAAACTAAAGGCCCAAACTGCACACATAGTTTGTTTGAACCAAAAGTAATACAACATCTCTCTATAAACCTACATCCTGCAAACTATGCTAATGCCATTAAATTGTGTTCAAAATCTCAGCGTACAACGCTGGGAGATCAAAGCTGTGCAAGCATGCGTGTACGACAGTTTGTATAAGAGTTAGGCGAGTGGCACTACACAAGTAATAATGGCATGCACTTGCTGTGATGTAGGACCGTTAATGATGTCCCTCAAAACGTATTCCCATTTCTAGATGGACTGATGTGATGTTTACTATTAACTGTGGTAAGTTCTGCTGCCGTAATCTTAGTTGTCGAGGTGTGCAGTGCCGCGCATCTAGGTCCTATGCAACTTGTCGTACACACATGCCTGACCAGCTTTGCTCCCCCGGCGTTGTACGGTGAATGATTATTATTAGTGTTGAGAAGCCCGTCGACACAATGGGATCATTAGGGCCTGTGTACCCTGAAACTTTTGAACACAATTTAATGGTACTAACATAGTTTGCGGGCTGTTAGTGTATAGAGAGTTTGTATTCATTTTGGTTCAAACAAACTATATTAGAAGTTTGATTGTTGAGTTTCCTAACATCCTGTATACAGAGAGATCCCTCTACTCGTATCAACTCGTTGAGAGGCTTTGAGCTCCTAGCTAATTTGTGTTCGAAACATAGGATTATATTGTTTTATAGATTGTACACTAGATCTGTGAGAATCAGAGTAGAATATTCTATTAATAGTCTAGAACACAGAACATTAATGCAATATTTTGTAATATAAAGTTAGTAAAGCCGTACCATCATGACCTCCGAGATATAAAATTTGATATCAAGCGTAAAGGTAAGTTATCGACAACAACATAAAATAAATAAATTGGAAAACGTTTCCCCATAGTTTATACAAAATTACATTATCCTGGACGTACATAAAATTGAAGAGGTTTTGAGGAAAACAAGATTTTACATTTATTTCTTTGATGGCACTATTTATATTAACTTTAATTTCTGTTAAAAAAAACTAACAATAAATGGGATACACACGTAAATGTTCCAACAATAGCATATTAATAATAACATATTTATTCCCTCGATTTTCTTTTTGTTTATGAGTGAGGAAAGCTAAGTAATTTTACCTAGCTATGTTTTTTATTGAGAGTAATTTTTCCACCAGGATTTAATACCTACTTGAACTATGTGCATTTTATCTTCGATAATTAGATAGGAGCAGGATAGGTAGAATTTATATTAAATGTAACCGCATTAATATAGAGGGAGTATTTGAAACCATTTAGTAAAAAAACACATATTCAAAACGTCTAGCTGGGATTTTAGCACTGACACCTCTGTCACCAGCAAATCAAACTAGATGAACCTCACATTTAGCCCACGTGGGTCCAAAGCAGGTCAAACTTTGTTTATTTACTACGTTAAGATGGAATAGTGATTATTATTATTACTATTATTATTGTAAGACTGATAATGTATAGTTTTTATAAAATTTTTACCGTTTGGTTATTATTTTAAAGATTTTTTTTATCAAACATACATCTACATTATTTTTTATATACACACCATTTTCCCCAAAAGGTTACATAGACCTTCCTTGACATATCACACTATAGTCCGATCTTGTTAGATTCTCATTGTTGAACCATCAAACAAGATAAACGAAGTGTTCACTTCTCTTTCTATATTTACCGCATTATGTTCCGCAATAATGTTATTTACTTACACATCTTCTACAGGGTACTTTGACTAGAAGCACACGAAGCTAAGCCAGTTACATTTTTATCCACAGTAGCACTAGCTTACGTGCACGTGTTATGTCTAGTAAGAATACAACTCAATTCTTCAGAAAATCCCTGAGAAGCGAAAAGGTAGATATGGGCCTACACGTTACACACATTTTTTCCCTTGATTGTAGAGCGAGGGAGAAAAATATGAAAGAAATATGTCTATAAACCTTTAATTAGTATAATTTCTTTTTTGCTGAGCATACAGTTTTGTGAACAATATTTACTAGGTTGTTACTCATTCTAACAATTACATCTGTATATTATGTTGGGTACAAAAATAATTATTTAGTCAACAGTCCTCTACAAATCTCCTTGATTTAAATAATACAACCTAGTTTTTATGGTATATGATCACATTTATTTAAATATGCCATGATACATAATTTGCCATGAATCAAATATACGGATATAATTTCTAGATACATAACTTTTATTTGATTAATGAAAACCCATTCAAAATATATTTAAAGAACTATAACGAATTACATTTATTTTCAAAGCTCATCTACAACAGATAAAAGTTTCTACTAGCTCCTTAAGAATAGTGTCTATAATCATACTAATGCTTTGTATGGTGGTTGTAGTCATAATTTTCTGCCAAAAATAGTAAGTGAAAAGATTTTTTACAACTAGTTGAAAAATACATATAAAATTCAAATCTAAATAACATTTTTGACGCCATTTTACTATATCATTTATTCAAAATAGCCTTTAGCTAAATTCTTTTACTACTTACAAAAGTAATATCCCAAGAATTTAATTCAATAAATGTGTTATTCCTTTATTTCTAAAAGGTGATAGGCTGGTTTGGAAATTTGTTTATCTGTGATTATTAATGCACAGGTACAGTACAAAGTAATAGCTCAATGCGAAATGTCCACAAAGCCAGTTAAGTCAATGAGTATGTTATGTATTTCTTAAAATATGCACTGTTCTGTTGTGTAAATGCCATATGCCTGAATTATAGTGCCGATTTTATGTGTATTTGCTATTTACAAATAAATGTAAAAATTTAAGATTTATTATTTATTATATATTTACTCAAAATTAAGACGTAATTTGAAAAGTGGATAAACAACTGAACTTTTTTTGTATTGCAATACGGTTTAAAAAATGAACACTAAAACCTATACGTTGATCAGAAGATATATGGGATGGACAAATAGTTTGAAATATTATCAATACACACTCAGGAAACACGGAAACATGACTGAAATTACCCGCCTCGGTGGCGTAGTTGGCTAACGCGCTAGTCTTGTTGAGCTCGACTGCTGAGGACGGGAAGATCGAGGTTCGAATCTCGGTTGGGTGAACTGGGGGAGGTTTTTCCTCAAAGGTTTTACACTCTCCCTCAACGCAAATGCGGGTTCACTTCCACCAATTCAACCTTCCCAATTCCTAATCCATTAGCGTAATTAGTACTTAAAGCGTATAACCCAAACGGGTAGTAAGACGTGGTGCTAAATAATAATAATAATAATAATAATGACTGAAATTATTTGTATATTGATACTATTTGAAAAAATTAAGACCGAAACCCATAGGCTTACTTAGATAATTAAAATGGCTATCCGAAAATATTTCGAAATCGTTAAAATAGTTTTTGAATTTGTAATACATATATATATATATATATATATATATATATATATATATATATATAAATACCAATACTTTTTTTTAACATCATTGTATCGTTTTAAAATTATAATTCAGTCGCAAAACAAAACATAAGAACATATTTTCGCGAAATTTCCTCTTAACTTTTTAATTTGCGAATTATGGTCAATATTGTTGATTTAAATGCGAATTGACGATAATAACATTCCAATAACCATTTTTTTCCCCCAATCTAGGAAATGAATTCTCTCAGTCAAAGAATATTCTATGACCAGCTATTATAAGGGTCATTTTGTGATCAGAGATAATTCTAAAATAAAAAAGAAGAAAAAGTAACACTGCAAACTCTCGCAGGAGAGAATCTCGATTAATTCAGGTTAGCGTTATCAACACCATACAAAATGGGGAAGCTGGTTGGTGAACTGGGGGAAGTAGTGATATATGCTTGGAGGAAACAAATGTTTGATAACGGCAAGTTTAAAATGTGACAGATTTGATCAATAAACTACTGTGCTAATACTACTGATTTTTCTTTTACATTGTTTAAATTTATGTTTTAACTATCATGTTAATATTGCTTATTTTATAGGCTGCCTAGCAACCTTGGAAGTTCCAAAGAGGTTTTTGTATATATTTCCTTCCAAAGAGAACCTTTTTAAATTGTTCTGGATGTTTAAAAGTTATAACATTTAAAAAATATAAATGGGGGCCTTATAATTTTTTTATTAAAATGCCTAAAATTATAGAACCAAGCACCGGGGCTTCAACATGAGCCCTAGGAAGTCATAAATGTACCAAAAATATAGGTATCTTAACTAAAAATGTCAACATTAACCCCAAGTAAAAATAAAATATACAACATTAAAATCATAAAATAAATAGTTATGAACCCTTATAAAGATATAAGTAAATAATATACAGTAATAAAGGAAATGAAGCAAATAAAGTATAACACAACAAATACATTCTAGCTTGTAAATGCTCCGGTTGATAGCCCCACCCCAAAATCAAACGTAGTGTTGAGATTAATATAGACTCAAAAATAAATAAAAAATACAGTAAGTTTGAGCAAGAAAATGTACAAAATAACATCACTAACAAAATAACAACTATTATCAAAATATATTGTAATTATAATAACTCCCAATAACCGATTTACCAGCCATAACTATTAAAAAACGAATCCAGCATCTTAATAAAAATCAATATATAAGAAATAATGTCGCAACCCATCAAATAAAATAAATTACACCAAATATCCCACTTAACATAAACAAAAAAGAACATAAAAGTAAATATTAATATCATCATCTGAACCAACCACCAAAGATTTTTTACTAAACTTAAAAGAAACAAAAATAAAATAAATAAAACAAATTTTAACATTACAAAACACTTAAGGTTTGAAAGTAATCATTACCGTGAGTACGAATTATAGAAACCAAGATCAGCAAGCCCAATGAAACTTCGAAAACATCTAATGTAAAAAACAAACAATTATAAAATAAAAAATATAATTACAACAATTAATGAACATATGCAAAATATAAAATAAAATCACAATTATAAACTCAAGTTCCAACAAAACTACCAGAAAATGTTTACGTTTAGAAGAAAACAAAAAACATCTCACAAATAATTATATTGACCGAATGAATTAAATATAAATTTATTATCATTAGTTTTAATAATTAAAAAAAACTGGTATTGTAAGTCAGAAATGGGATTAAATCTTTAAAACTAAGATAAAAGGACTGATATTAAACTTTATCATTAATTTCCAAAATTAATATTTTAATTATACTATTATCTGAATCAATCTAAGCATTATTATATTAACCACTATGGCAGCCACATTTTTAATATTTATAATTCATCCCTTAGAAATCGTGTTAGTAACTATTTTTCAAACAACCTTGATTTACTTAGTAATAGGATCAACCACCCCGACCTTCTGAATATCATACTTACTATTCCTAGTATTTCTGGGGGGAATAATAGTGTTATTTATTTACGTTAGAAAAATCGCATTAAATGAAATATTTTCGGCATCAATTCCCACCTTTATTATCTCAACCATCTTATCAACAATATTTACATTAATAATTAAGACAAATAATAATATATATACTAATAAAAATATGGAGTCTTTAAGAAATATAAATGAAACAGATATAACATTAATAAAATTCTATAATTTACCCAATAACTCATTAACAATAATGTTAGTATTATATTTATTTATAACAATAATCGCAATTAACAAAATCACTAATATCTACTTAGGTCCGTTACGAACTAAAAACTAATAAATATACCCCTACGAACTAGTCATCCACTCCTTAAAATTATAAATTCAGGTGTTGTATATTTGCCCACCCCGTCAAACATCTCAATTTGATGAAATTTCGGTTCCCTTCTAGGTATATGTTTGATCGTACAAATTATCACTGGGTTATTTCTAGCTATACATTATACAACTCATATTGAATCAGCATTTAATAGAATTGTGCACATCTGTCGAGACGTAAATTTTGGGTGACTACTGAGAACTATCCACGCCAATGGAGCATCGCTATTTTTATAAATTAAGATTTATCTTCATATTGGGTGGGGATTATATTAAAGTTTATATACATTCATGTACACCTGAACAATTGGTGTGTTAATTCTTTTTCTATTAATAATATTATTATTATTATTATTATTATTATTATTATTATTATTATTATTAGCACCGCGTGTTACTACCCGTTTGGGTTATACGCACTTACGCTAATGTGTAATGGTAGGGTGATTGTGATATTAAATGGAGGACCTACAGTTTAACGTGGAATCCAAACCACGGTGGAGGCCTGGCATTCCTCACATTCACAAGTTGTGATTAATACACGTCTTGTTAGAGGTGAAGGAAGGGTTTGGTAATCAGATACTTTTTCTAGTAATAGCAACAGCTTTATAAGAATATGTATTACCCTGGGGGAAAATATCATTTAGGGGGGCCACGGTAGTTACTAACCTATTATCAGCTATTCCGTATTTAGGGGTTGATCTAGTACAGTGAGTATGGAGAGGGTTTGAAGTAGATAATGCTACCTTAAACGGATTTCTTTTATTCCATTTCCTCTTGACGTTCGTTGTTCTCGGGGTTGTTTTAATTCACCTTTTATTCCTACACCAAACCAGATCTAATAACCCATTAGGAATAAATAAAGATATTGATAAAATTACCTTCCATCCTTATTTACTTTTAGGGATATTATAGGCTTCATTGTAGTTCTTACTATATTAATTATTATAGCCTTATTATAACCATATATTTTAGAAGATCCATTTAATTTTACAGCCGCGAACCCGTTTGTAACCCCAATCCATATTCAACCAGAATTATGCTTTTTATTAGCTTACGCAATCTTACGGTCTATCTCCAAATAAATTGGGAGTGGGGGTGGGATAACCGCCTTAGTTATATCTATTTTCATCTTATTTATTATACCTTTCTATAATAAAAAAAGATTTACAAGAATAATATTCTACCCAATCAATCAATTCCTAATTTGGCTAATAATTAATATTATAATCTTAATAACATGAATTGGGGCCCGACCTGTAGAAGAACTTTATATTATTGTGGGGCAGCATATAGCAATCGCTTACTTCTCGTACTTTTTACTAGACCCACTCAAATTAAAACTTTGAGTAAAATCTATCAACAACTAATATAAATAATTAAAATTAATAAGTTTTAAGTTGAACATATGTCTTGAAATCATAATTAAGAAGTTAGATTCTTCTATTAATTTTACTAAATTTAGTTCACTAAAATATTAATGTCATAAAAAATCCTTAGGTCTAAAGTAAAAATAAAATAATTTAAAGATAAGGGAAGAAATACCTTCCAACCTTATCAACTTATCGTAACGAAATCGGGATACAGTTTCATGGTCTCAAATATAAAAAATTTATAGCATACTCAACTTAAAGTAAAATATAATTGAAAGAATATCAGCACCCAATAAAAATACACAAAATAATATACATATAAATAAAATTATTGTATATTTTGCCAAAATATTAAAGCAAAACCACCGCTACCATACTCAACATTAAACCCCGAAATCAACTCCGACTTACTTTCATCAAAATAGAAAGGGGTTCGATTTGTCTCTACCAAACAAGATCTAGCCCAAACTAAACCAACAAGAATTATAATTAAAATAAATCAAATGTAATACCGGTAACTATATAAATTCAGTAAATTAAATCTACCCACTAATAAAATAAAATATAATATAATTATGGCTAGACTCACTTCATGGGAAATAGTTTGAGCAACCCAAGCTAAGCTAAGCTACCCAATAACGAATAATTAGAATTAGATTACCAACCCGCAATTTTAATTGTATAGACACTTATTCTCAAACAACATAAAATAAATAATAACCCCAAATTAAAAGAAAAATTTAAATAAATAAGGAATAAGCAACCAAATTAACAAAGATAAAAATACATTAAAAATTGGAAGGCAAATAAAAGGGTAACTAATTTGATATTATAGGGGCGAGGGCTTCCATCATAAATAGTTTTGTAGCATCAGAAAAAGGTTGGGGAATATCGACATAGCTTACACTATTGGGGCCTTTACGAATTTGAATATAACCAAGAACTTTGAGTTCCAACAAAGTTAAGAAAGCTACGCCTACCAAAACACAAATCAATATAACTAAAACATTAATGATTATATATATATATTACTTATTATAAAACATTACATTTGTAGATTCTAAATCTATCACACTATTAGTCTGCCAAAGCAGTAAATTAATAAAAAAAAAATAATAATAATCTAATCTGTTCCTTTCGTACTAAAATAAGAAAACAAAAGAAGATAGAAACCGACCTTACTCGCACCGGTCTGAACTCAGATCATGTAATGATTTAAAGGTCGAACAGACCTAAATTTTAAGCTTCCACGTCTAAATTTAACCTTAATTCTACATCGAGGTCGCAATCATTCTTGTTGATAAGAACTCCAAAAAATATTACACTTTTATCCCTAAGATAATTTAATTTTATAATCAGAAATACTTGATCAATTAAAAATCATTAGTTCATGTAAACTAATAAAAATAGTTATTTTAATCTTCCTGTCACCCCAACAAAATGAGTATTGAAATAATATTGTAATATAAATTCTAATAAAAATAAAAACACTTAACACAAAACTCTATAGGGTCTTATAGTCCTCCAATTAAATTTAAATCATTTTAACTTAAAATTTAAATTCTAATAACAATTCCAAAGAGACAGCTTATACCTCGTCAAACCTTTCATTCAAGCCGAAATTTAATAGATAACTTATTATGCTACATTTGCTCGGTCAAACTATCGCGGCCATTAAAATAAATCATTGGGCATGTGCGACTTCATATAATTAAATCAAGAAGACATGTTTTTTTTAAACAGGCAGGTAAAAATTATACAAATCAATATATGCTTAGTTCCTTTATTAAACTCATCATAAATGTTAATAAATACACTTATACTATACTAATTAAATCATTATTTTAAATAATCTAATATTAAAAAATGAACTTTAATATAAAATTAAATTAACAAAAATCATATAATATAAATATAAATTATAACATCCTTAATCTTATTGACTAATTTCAAGCCTATAAAATATTAAAACTAACTACAATTATAATTAATTACCAAAGTTAAACCCTTTATACTTTATTAATCAACAATAATAAATTATAGAATAAAATGATTAAAATGATTTACTAAATTAAATTCATCTCTTAAAAAACTAGATACCTTAAAAATCGAATGGTTTGTTACCCCTAATAATAAATTTAAATTAATGGTTAAACATTAATTATCGTATAATATTAACTTTTGATGTTATACTTCTTTAGGCGCGTTTTGAAAAAATTATGAGAGTGAAATTTTAAGATGCGCGCGCATCACTGTAACACAAAAGTAACAGGTTGGAGCTAAACCGCTCATTAAGTCTCNAAAAAAAAAACTACCAACAAAATAGAAATATAACCTCTGTTAGTCACGCATGTTGGTACGCTCGTCGCCTCTGATCACTGTTTTCATATATATAATATTTAACCACATGTTTCTAGTTTCTACATTCACAACACATGTTTTAGTTTCATACAAGTGCGAATTATATATGTGCTAGTAAATTATATTCAGTAGTGATTTAAATTGAATATTTTGATTACTATTATTTACTATTCGTAAATATTAGTGAACAAAATTGTGCTTATAGACTTTTTCAAGTGCTCCAATATAATTGAGGTTAACTATCTATTTATTGATATAAATTAAAATATTATTATTTAACATAATTAATACTAAATATTACTAAATTATTATTGTTAAATATTTATTATTGGTTATTTAATATTTACAAAATAAATAAATAAAATTAATAAAACATTGAATAAACTTTTTGATTAAAATGAAAAGTGAATATTAAATTAAGAAAATAATAAATATTTAAAAAATGAATAAACTTAAATTCAATTTTTGAATTTATTATTTAATGATACCAAAGAAGTATAACTTCTCACGCGCGTACATAAGTACACACACTAAATTTTTTATTAAATCGAGACAAATAAACTCATTATTAATATTTTAATCTACCCTGATACAAAAGATATGATAAGTAAAATCTGCTCAACATTAAATAACTTATCAAACTATTTCAAATCATATCTCACAAGACAATCAACTATAAATCAAATTAATATTTAATTAAAAATTAAACTAAAACCAATAAAGTTATTTCTCAATTAAAAGTTTCAAACTAAATAAATACTAAACCCGTATTCTCAAAATAAATTGAGTTGCACAATTATAACAACAGTGTAAATGGTGCGATTTATAAATCAAGCTCTAATTTTGAAACTAACTTTCTAGATACAATTGTCAGTACATATACTTTGTTACGACCTTTCTCAACTTAAATAAAGAGAGCGGCAGGTGATATGTACATATTTTAGAGCAAAAATAATCTAAAATATTAATTAAATTAACTATTAAATCCACCTTAAAAATACTATTTCCAAATCCCTATCCATATAAATAAATTTATTGTAATCAACCTCTCTTTCAACATAAGCTGCACCTTGACCTGAAATATATTCCAATTTAAATAATTAATATTAATATTCTGATAAAATATTCTGATAACGGCTGTATACAAACTGATCATACATATTAAAGAATGATATAATCTGGTTTATCAATTACAGGGTAGATTCCTCTAAAATAACTAAAATACCACCAAATTCTTTTGAATTTCAAGTCCATATCTATTACTATTCAAGTATAGTGAAATTTTTATCTAAAATAATAGAGTATCTAATCCTAGTTTAATAAAAGATTTTAAAGATTCAAAAAATTAATCAAAAATTTATTTATATTTAAATATATAAACTTAAAATATAATATTATATTTTAATTAATCATTATCATTCAATTTAACTAATATAATTCAATGGTATTTATTGTATAGCTGTGGTAGCTGGCACAATCTTTACCAATACTATATAAATTACTAAATCCAAGTAACTTTGATTTATAAGACCCAATACTGCAAAAATAAATTAATAATTATATAAATAAAAAAATATTAAACAAGACTGAACATATAAACATTCATTAAATAAATTTAATAAGCAAGAATAAAACCTAAATTATTATTAAAAAAATGGATCATTATTAAGTCAACACATAATAAAATAGTACAGTAAAAAATCAATGAATATAAATATTTAGCACCGCGTCTTACTACCCGTTCGGGTTATACGCTTTAAGTACTAATTACTCTAATGGATTAGGAATGGGGAAGGATGAATAAGAGGAAGTGAACCCGCATTCGCGTGGAGGGAGAGTGGAAAACCATTTAGGAAAAACCACCCCCAGTTCACCCGACCGAGAATCGAACCTCGATCTCCCCGTCCTCAGCAGTCGAGCTCAACACGACAAGCGCGTTAGCCAACTACGCCACCGAGGCGGGTGAACTCAATGAAAATAATAACCAATTAAAATTTTAATAATCATTAAAAACAAATCTACATACCGGTAACTAATAATAATAATGCCCATTGCTTTTTTTCCCCCAGAAAAAAAAAGCAGGTGGAATATACTGCTAGTCTAGTAATATGAATTTACAATGTTCATTTATCCTAAAAAAAAAAAAATTAATCAATACTATTCCCCATATTTCCTGTAGCTTTAAAAAATTAATTTATAGGTGTTTTGATTAGATAAATTTAACTCAATCAAGGGTCAATTATTTTATATATAGTGGAATAAATTTAGGAGTATTATGTGTTGATTTACTCTCTAAAAGACTTTAAAATTAATTTGAGGGTGTTTTGTTCTGATAAATTCAACTAAATCAGGGGTTGATTGTTTTGTATACAGGAAGCTAAATTAAGGGGTATTATGTGTTGGGTTTTCCTCTTAAAAAGCTTTAAAACTGATTTGGGGGTGTTTTGATTAGATAAATTTAACTAAATTCTTCTAGAACCAATTGTTATAAAATACAGCTAACAATGAAATGGATGTATAACTTCCTTATCTATCTCAAGGTAGTGGATATAACATTAATTTATATGTAAATAATCAAAATAAAATAATTGGGAGACGCACTTAACTGACTCTGATGTAAGCGAACGAATGTCACGTATGAGCTCATTGGGTATTCGTTTTGAGAGTGGCAGTTGACCTGTTATTACACTGTTTCAGGGTCTTGACATGATCTTATTGAGGGGCGTGGGGAGAAGTTGTGAAGATGTTTCAGATGCGATGACTCGAATAGCTCCCGCGAAAAATATGCGTTGTTTGTTACCTGTCTGCTCTAACAATGAAAACAATCCTTACCTATTAAAATATAATTTACAATAATTAGACAATTTTTGCAAAACAAATTAAAATATTATTGTACATTAAACAACATTATTTTGTTGTGATGGTGGTAGTGAAAAGTCAATTATTTTTTGAGTTAAATTTGGTTAGTTTTTCTGGTTTATTTTACCGATTTTCTTACTTATTTACTATTCTAAATGGATGTAAGAGTTACAAAATATTAATATACTAATAAACAATAACATTTAAATTTTACTTACAAACATTAAATATATCCTTTGCGTTCAATTATTGGAAGTCTGGGTAAAATGCAGCACAAACTTCAATCCACTGTTGTTATTTTTTAAAATTAGGTTTTTATAGTCGTAGGATGAAAAATTCTAGCTTTCCCTCTTCTTGTGGATTCTACCAATGAATAGTTTGGTGTCAAATTCTTCCATAATCACACGCCACCGGCCGAAATCCTTCAAACAACTGGCCAACGAGGTAGGAAGTTGGTTGCACTGATTTCTAGAGAGCGGACGGCACACAACTCGCGCGTTTCCATAAAAGGAACCATCACACGCCATATATATAAATAGAAGTCGGACAAATTTTTGTCGCATGGGATTCCTAGGACACGAAGACATGTTTTTGAAATGGCAAAGACAAAGACCGGGACAAACTCAGACGACAGAGTACAAATTGTTCCATTTGTTCCCATTGATATATAAAACAAACGATTTTTCACCGTCAATTGTAGCCAATGATCTCCATGCTATACTTGATATAAATAAACACAAATAATCACACCCTTTGCAAGGGACCAAATCGTGACGCTAAAGTTTGTCGTCTGCATGCTAGTGAGGGGACATATTTAATGGTTCCTTTCAATATTGACGTCTTATACCCCACTTGACTGAAAATACATTTACATTAAAGAATCTACAATTCAAGAATCAAATAGCCAAATCTATTATTTATGCTTTTCAGCGAGGAGTTCTCCATCTAAATATCATATTCTGAAAATTGAAAAATGACACCTGGACACGTCCCGGTTTCGATTCCCGTGTCCAGGTGTAATTTTTAAATTTTCAGAATATACAATTCAGTTTTAAAGATAATATTGTACAAATAAGAATACAATTTTTGATATATTCAAATATGTAGCTAAAGCCCATGTTGTTTACATTGTACCAATACTACAATATATTTAAAATTGGTTATTAACTTATATAATGGTTTAAGAAACAATATTATATTTGAAGTTCAATAACTAAAATGGAAAAAGGTAGCTTGTAATGTGATTTGCCACCCTACCATATATTTCCTTATATTTTTTTAATTTGTAATTAATATTTTACTATTTACTTTTATTTCGGTTTTATTTCGGTGTGTTTTAAAGTTAGTCCGTGGCATTTCGCGCTGTCTTGTTGTGCGTGACAAAATATTACAATTTATATATATTCACAATAGAATGGATGGAAGATCATCAATCATTGCTTAAAATAATTAGAATCATGAGTTTTGAGATTTTTACTAAACATATTTATCCTTCTAAGAAGTTTGTTGAGTCTTATTTATATATTTTAAATGTCAGCCATGATTTTATTCCGAGGCATGCGCGTGTTGACATTTATTAGTTACTTTTAGCAGATATTCTCAACAAAGAACAGTTTGCTAGCTGTCACCTACACTCCCATCGTAGATAGGGTGTAAAAATAATTGATTAAACTCTCGTGGGAAAGTGGGTTGAAGAGACCATTTAAATTTAGCTTTCAGTTGATGACTGGTGTTGTCGTTTTAGTATATTTATTGTTTGTTTGCCAAGTTGACCTGAGTTTATTCAGGTCAATATGTGTCAAACTTACCAGTCAAATACGATTTACTTGTTCCATCGCAGCTTGTTTTGTCAATTTGATTTCATTAGAAGCTTAGTGAAGGGAGTGATGGGCTTCATTTTAAGTTAATGATAGGTAGAAAAGGTAGAGCAAGAGAGATTACTAGATATATGATTGTAGGTCACCTACTGCAGTTTGAACAACAATTATGTTACATTTGGTTTATATTTAGTGTGTATATTATTGTCGCGTATCTGGTATAGGGCATAGCATAAAATGTTCACAAAAAGTTGGAATAATATGATGTTTTTTTGATATTTATTTAAGTTAGAAAACACTTATTAAATTAACTTAATATTTATAGCGATACACATTTTTCTAAATATTTGTTTTTATAAATTTGCATCTAACACATAATAAATATTATTATTCATACAAATAATCATTCAAACAGGCATTCATTAAACGATTTAAATTCATTATTACGATTTAATAACCCACATTATTGGGCACAAAGAATAAACGTCAAGTTAATCTAGTCTGGTTTGACCACAATGGAGAGGTTGGGATTTGAATCTTGACTAGGTGTGCTGAGTTTTTTTAAAAAGTAAATGGCTTACCATGCTACCACCACACAAATGTTAGAACATTTTCTTTAATATTACACCTCTACACCTCTTTAAAGTGTAGTTAAATGAGAATTTCTCGGATGGATAGAATGACTTGTTGCAAAAAATAACCAACATAAATAAACAATTACTGTAAAAAGAGTGAAATAAATAATACAAACAAAAATATTTATATTTTTAATAGTAAATAGGCAATGTTAGTAATATGCTGAAAAAGCGACAATTTCTACGGCAGTAACATTATACTATTCTAGCATAGTTCATCCGAAAACAAACTTAGGCATCGTAAAGTAGTTTTTTAAACGAGGCGTGTTTAACATTTATAATATCTGAGCTCCATACAAACTGACATTTTGTGGGGATTACCACCAAAACCAAGCCAGCCCCAGGCTGTCTCTGTGTGGTGCGCAGTCAAACAATGAGATACACCGAAACATCGAAATTAAGTTCAAACGAAATCACCTCGAGGAAATCACGTCACTCATCACTTAGTTCAAAACATGGTTCTAACTGTTATGTTCATTTGGAAACTAAGAAGACAATGACATTAAATAGGTTTTAGAAGTCTTTGTAGCAAATTATTTTTCTCATAATTACCATTTAGCACGAAGTTAATCTCATCTAGCGACCGTAACAGATTTATAAACTATTTTAAGCCTTTGGATCAGGAATTATTAGAATAATGGAAGTAAGTTAGGAACAAAGGAATTGAATTCAGTCATTAAAAAATTAGTTCTTTTATTATAATAATTTCTTCTTCAATAATATAACGCTCCTTACTACTTTGATCTAAATCCTGTGTGAAGTTTCAAATTTTTTAATTACGAATCTGAATCTAACTTAAGTTAGTTCTAGAGTTTAGATTCCTAATCTTAATATATGGAATTTTTTGAATATAATTTAAAACTTTAGATCCAATTAGATAGACACATCCTTATTAGTTATAGTTTGATACAGAAGTTGTATCTAAAAGTTAAACTTAAAATAATTTATCTTTTTAAAAAGCTAGTATAAATCTCTTATTTACCTGCATAAAGAGACATGAAAATTTCATAATAATTATGAAACTATACTCATTCATTATTTAAAATTGGTTTGATAGCCTTATTTTTCACTGTACTGAATACAAAAATAATTAAACTTATTTTTATATTTATATTTGATTTAGTAACATCTAACCATAAAATATCAGAATCGAAGCATTTCTTTTTTAAAACATTTGAGTCGGGTTCAACTTGGAACCTTTTATTCGAGTCAAATTCAACTCGTAACATTTTCATTTAAAAATATTCGATCTACTGTAGACGTAATTCGAGCTAGTAAGCAATGAGTCAAATTCTATTAGAAATTGAAAATCTTGGACTAAAACCACAAGCTTAAATTATATCAACGTTTGATTTCATTATAGAATATATATACTTTTTAAGTATTGAAGTATATTTAATGCATCAGTGCTCAACTTACAAACTAAGGCTAAGAGGAACACACATGACGCTAAACATCTAAATTTAGTGCCAATAGCTATGTTAAACGCTTGGAAAGGAACGAATAAACCTACATACATATTTTGACCAACCTGGGATTAAACAAATCTCTTATAGACTTGAAGCCATTGTCAAAATAATCCTTATCATGACAAAAAACTAAAATAATTTAAGTTTTAGTTTTATATTTAAGTTGATTATCATTTATAGGCTATTTCCAATGCGTATTGGTTTTTAAAATAAAGTCATATAAAAGACAATTGAAAAACAAACATAAATAACCATGAAGATATTGTTAAAATATCTATAAATAATTACTAATTAATGGATTGTGCCATTGTTAGAAATATATAATTTTTCCCATTTATATTGAACATATTAATATAACGTTTGCACAATTCAATTTGTAGATGGTACGTTACTGTAGGATTCAGATAGGAGGAAACCTTCTTCTGTGGCTGCATTGTCCAAGGCGTCACTGTTGTGGTAGACTGGACTGCCAATAACAGAGAAATCAGGGTTCGAATACCGGTCAGGTGTTTTGAGTATCCTTTTTACAAAATTGTTTTCCACCCTCATTCCATGCCAATGTGTGTACACTTAATGTAAATTCAACTTTCCTCATCCCTAGATCATTAGCGTAATTAGTACACATGCGTATAACCCGGGAGTTCCCAAACTTTTTTAGACCGCACCGCCCTTCACGTGTAAGATTTCCTGTGCAACGCCCCTGCAGTACCCAATATTTAAAATAATTACACATATTCAATTTGGTGGATTTAAAAAAATGAAAATTGTCCTTTTCATTACTAGCTTGTATTCTTTTAAATGTAAAAATACAAAATTAGAACAAAATTAGAGAAATGAATAAGAATGAATTAGAGTGGACATATTTTTGTTGTACATAATCTTATATGTAGAATTTGATCTTAATGACGAAACACGTGTTTTATTGTAAGATATATTCCATTATTTAAAATATGTATGAGTACACGTATTGAAAATTTGCATGCTGCATTTCACTAAACAAGTCTTAGTTTTTCCTTGTATTATAGCGGCGATGCCACGGACAAAAACCGGTGACGCCCCAGGGCATCGCGACGCACAGTTTGGGAACCCCTGGAATAACCTGAACAGGGAGTAAGACGCAGTGCTAAAAATAAAGTAAAAATAACCTCTGTCATAATTTTTTGTGGTCAACATTAATAATATGTTAATATATTATTAGTATTATTTAGTATTTGTATTAACTATCATTAGTGACAGCTACAGATCACATGACTTAACGTATGAATTTAAATAAACTGCTATAGTAAATTTTTTAACTACCGAAAAGGTTTCTTACTGTCCAAATCAAACTTATGCGTAATTTGGAGTTCACTACATTCGGGGGATAATTTAGGTGCATCAATAGTTTAAAAACTGTCACTGATGACGATCAATAAATGTGATTTTATATCACCTGTCACACAAGTACGTGCTGAGGTTCTGAAAGACGCAGAATGCCCCCACACACAGGTCAGCCACTGCGAGGTTTGCCAGGAAGAAGTTGGTGATGGAACGAAGTCTTCGAGATAGAGTCACCACCAGGATTACCAACAAGTTACCTACAACAAAGGAGGTATTGCATTATCTACAAGCTACTTTAAAAAAAAACACAGACCAATGTGTCACGATTTGATGAACTATTTTCTACAATACAAGTTTTTAAATTATATCAAGTCATATACATCACAGCTTAATCCATAATATATTGCAGATTATATACAACACACACTGATATATAAGCAATTACACATATTTACCGTCCAACTTTTTCCCACAAACATCTTCTCTGGCCAACACTTTTCCTGACCAACAACTTTCCTGGCCAATACTTTTCCTGACCAACAACTTTCCTGGCCAATACTTTTCCAAACTAACACCTTTATTGACCAACACTTTTACTGACCAACATTTTTCGTGGCCAACACTTTTCCTGACCAACAACATTCCTGGCTAACACTTATTTCATCCAGCACCTTTCAAGCACGTCTAACATTTTTGAAGACGGAAACATTTGCCAACAGATATCTTCCTCGACCAAAATAACACAAGTTCTATTTTGGAAAAAGTATACTGATTGAATTAGATTACAAAAATTATCTTATTCAGTATACTATACAGTTAATTATTAATTAATTAATGTAATATAAAATACCAGATGATATAATTCGTTAACCTTCCAATACTTTAAATTGTATGTATGTACAGTACATTATATGGTTCACTATTATAAGATTTTTATTTGTTTGATTTAATAAAATCGATTAGAAAATGCTGGTTTTCATTTGTTATCAAACACACTATAAGTCGGTAAATAATTCTATGTTTTGTCTAAAATTATTTAGTGAAAAGATCTAGAGCTGATGAAAAAGTACATAAGGTAAACATTTTATAGAGTTATATTACTGTTTTATAACATAAGACAAAATCATTTAGGAAGAAAATCAAGTTTTAAAGTGTGACGGTGAGACAGTAGCAAGATTCTTTAAAATATAAAATATATAGCTGAAAGGAAAGATTACTGTGAATAGTTCGCAGGAGATTAGCAGAAGGAACTCGTTAGCATTTAGATGAGAAACTTGTTTAAGTAATATATTAATATTGAGATTCAGTTAAAAAAAACTTCAAAGCGACCACCAACAAATTTAGGTGAAAAAAAATTCTCCTTTAAAAGAATTTCTGAGCTCTAGCCTTTCTCGTACCTAGTTAAGATTAAAATGTAGAATATTTTTTAAAGTTAAAGTAAAATAGTTCAAAATTTTATTTGATATTTACAATTAATTAAGTTTAAAATTTGGGATACTCTTTACAATCCTTCGAATCCAATTATATTCTAAATATTATATATGTGTCAGGGGCACGAGCTTAAAATGACCACGATGGGAGGGACGGGAAATTTTAAAGTGAAGTATGTGTTAGATTTTCACTTAACTGTTCATCACACTTATTTCACTAGAATGTGTGAGTTTCATCTTGGATAGTTTAATGAATGTGAGATGATGACTACTACTATTGGGTTTATTAAAATACATTGACTAATTCACAGCCGTCATAATGACGTTCACCTGTCCTTCGGTCATCTGTGAGCTCAAATCACAATTTATATTTCGGTCTAAGTCCGCAACAATTCTGAAACGGTGTCACATAAAAACACGCTCATAGCCAGAGTTTAAGATACTTTTTCCTGACAATTATTCATAATTTGGCAACTGCCCACACTAGACTGCCTAAATCATTGTCTTAACCATGTCTTAACCAATATCGTACTCATGGCGCTTAAGGCACACCGTCGTTGAACTCACACCTTTTCCCGACACTCTCGACAATAACTGTATACAACTGACTGGAAACAACTCCCCAAAGCTCTGCTCTAGGATACTGTTTAGTCTTTATTTCTTTATTTTTTATTATTTTAATATGCATTTCATTATTGCTTACTTAATTAAATATTTCTTATGTTAATTCACTATTATTTTATAAAATAATCCCATTTTTCTGTATACCGTTTTTTTCATTAATTTATTTTTGTAAGAGTGGTACATTTTACTTTATGTTTTTACGCGCGTTTCTTCTTTAGTTTACGCAAAGTGTTTTTCTCAAAGGTGGATGTGCGTCACCACTGCGGCTCAACTTCTCAGTCTCTTTTCGTGTTTTACACTCTCTTTCGTTAAATCAAATAACCCCGTACTCATCCTAACTTTTGATCATAATCTAACAATATCATCTCATAACAGCCCCAGATAGGCCTACTTAGGTCACTGTCATCTGATCTTCAGCAGCATGTAGGATCTCACCATGTCTACTCAAGCAAACGATTAAATATTTCTCTCTCAATCAAATTAAAATCAGATACACAAACTAGTTTCTGCTAACTAGGAGATTCCTTCGATGATGGCATAAAGCACCAACCAATGAGCTTCTATCCACATCATAAAATCATGTGATACTTAGGACAGGACTTAGTCTAAACTAGACTAAACGGTCATGGGACTACGTGTGGATTCGAGAGGAAATGGCTCCTATTTCAACCCCTTACTTTTAACTTACAAGCTGACCGGTGATGAATGTACTTACAATATATACCAAACTCTTTCCGAATAAAATAACTTGTTGAGAGATTCACATAAGGATTGTGTTACACGATTTATTTATTATCAAGCTGAAGGCTAGGATACAGTTTATTGGAGATAAATAAATAACGCTACCAGTAAAACAATTATGCTCCCTTCTTGGTATACAACTTTCAAATAAAATTAATTAAAGATTGTATTGCATAACAATTTTTATTCAATATATTACATTGTGTTGGAAATAAAAAATTGTAAAAGGATATATAGTAGTAATATTATGATCATTTGAAGAAACTTTACAGAAAATACAAATATATTTTTGTGGTCAACACTAATAACCTTTTACTATTTTATTAGTATTACTTTATAAGCATTGATATTATCTATCAAAAGGCATGGCTGCAGGTCACATGACTTAATGTATAAAGATGCGAAAGTGGATCTAGTCACTTTTATAGCCATCAGAGATATTCATTCATAAGAAAATGGGGGTATAATATTTCTTTCAATTATTAATTTTACATTTAAAATAAGCACTTTATTTAATAATCCGACACTTTAGATCAGTCAGTAGCGTGTCTGTCTACTGAGCTAAGGGTCATGGGCTCAATTCCCGGAATGGCTGAAAACTTATAGATGATATAAATATATGTTTACCCTGTAACATTGATAAATTAACGGCCGGGGACTGAATGCTGTGCCTGTCCTAGTCTTGAATTATATTCTTAGGCATTTGAAGCTAGTCTAGCAAGTCGGTACTTGAAAATATTTGGCTTGAATAAAAACTGACCTAGGTCATAAGCTGGAAATATTAATTGATGTAAAATTTAACTTTAATAACCTACTCCCTTGGTACTGTTCGCTCTGGATAAATTTGACCTAACTATGCCAGTTAAAAATTTACTTAAAATATCATAAAAGGAGCAAGTTAACATGAACCAACATTAGCAAGCACTTCCACAAATATAAAAATAATCGTTAGTCGGAGAGTGCCTGGACGCTACTATGACATTTCCCGATGTCTTGAAAAAAGAGTTCGAGGACTATAAAAATAGGGTTTAGTTTTAGCTTTGTAAAAAGAATCATGTAAAACGTTTAAAATATGGCAAGGATTTAATACTCATACAAATCATGATGTAAAACAATAAAGCTTACTTTGGCGTTTGGGTAGCATGAATATTAACTTCTAGTATTTATATTAACTTATAGTATTTATATTTAAATCAGGTACAATACTTAACTTGCTATCCCAATTATGTAGGGGTAACCAAAACCACTATATTTTTAAAACCTTAAATATCAACTAATGCAATTATAGTTTATAATATAATATATTTTATCTTGGGGGTTTAGTCTTTTCACCCGACGATTGTGTGTAAGCACGCGCGTGGACAAACACACACATACGCACACATGAATGAACGCACACATACACACGCACGCACATGCACAAATATGCACACACATACATGCACACGCACAAGCACACACGCACATACACACAATATAATTATAAATAAATGGTACGGTGCCCCACACAGATTATCTCGCTCCTTTACCTAAAAATTGAAATATTTGCTTAAAATCTAATACCATGTGTGAAAACCGCTTTGGCGGTCGCATAGTTTAAGGCGTTACAATCGCAGTAGATTAGACTGCCGATGACGGGGAGAATAAGGTTCGATCCCGATCGGATGCACTGAGTTAGGTTTTTGAAAATGGTTTTCCCCTCTCTCTACATGCAAATGTTGGTAAACTTCCTCTAAATACAGTCTCCCTAAAACTATTATCGTAATTAGGACATAAGTGTATAACCAGAACGGGTAATAAGACGCGGCGCTAGAAAAATATATATTTGAAGTTCAATAAAATTCATTGTTGCGGAAACAAAATAAAATAACATTTTTCCAAAGAAAATAGATTATATGATTTACATTGTTACATAACCGTATTAAAAAAGAGAAACACATTTGTCCACCAAATGCATAAAAATAAAATTTTTATTTTACAGTTCAAAAATTAAAAATACACATAGGTACTTTATATTCGTTAGGACTCGGAAACAATTGGCTTTATACAAATATATTTCAAATAAAAGTTTTTTATTTGTCATATTATGACAATATTAAACAGTTAAATTATTTTTTATCTCAAATAGTTGCGGAGATAAGGAAAATGAAAATTGATATTTTGTTTATAGTGCTAAACAGCACCTAAATAAGAAATTTATTCATAATTGTTAGAGTGAATCTGAGAAAATATTTTTTTCTTTTCAGTCAAATTCCCTTAGTTTTAGGTGTAAATTTAATTTTCAATTTAAAGCCTTTCTATTTAAGCCACTGTAATTTTTTATATTCAAATTTAACTCAATGTTTATTATATTTGAGTTCACAATCAAACTTTGACAATTTACAACAAGAACCATTTAACATCTCGGGGTTAAAAAAATATATTTTATTACAATAATATTACAGACAATTTGAGCAAGGACTCTCTCTCTCTCAGGACCTCTGGGTCATGTTGGACAAAAATGTACCCTTATTGATTAATCTGACTTATTAGACTAAAACTTACTTACTAAACAATTTGAACTCCTTAAATCTTTATACATTACAGTCAATTTCCTCAATGAGGTTAGTCAGTGGTTAATAAGAATAATAAATATTGAAAAAAGTTATTGCATTTATCGAATTAATTATACTGGCCCAAAACAGTAAAGTTACGTTCTTGAGTAAATGTTTTATTACAAACAGATTGTTATGTAGTCTGGTGGTAGCTTCTGTCTTGGAGACAGTTACTGTATCTGAATAACTCACATGTATTAGGCGTGGTCTGCTGCTATATTACGTCCCATCAATCCTTCGGTTGATAATGCTAGAGTTGTAAAGGTATTCTTGCTAAACTTTCTTCAAAAAACACTTTCTTTTTCCTTTTGCTTTCACTAACCCCATCTTGTCGTTTTTTCCCTTCTATACTTTTTTTCAACAATGCCCGAAAAAACCAAAACTCCCAAACAAAACAAAACCTCGCTTCTTCTTTTCTCTTTCCTCCACTGCTGGAGTCCATTTCTTTCCTCCAAGCATAGTGAGGCCATTATGGGTGCTTCCTTAGATAAAATGCAATTAACTAGAATTAATTAAAAGTAGTATGAAACAATATAAATATTCACCTAAGAATAAATTATAGCTAAATAAATGATAAATTTACAGAATTAAAATTCTTACATAAGGTTGGATATATAATTACAAAACATCCTTGGGATAGCCTAATAGAAACTTAAGCTACCAAGGGTATCGGTAAAATGGTTTCACTTTAGGCTGAGAAACAAACGCACAGAGAGAAATACGACATCAAGAAAACAAATTTTTCTGTTTCAGGAGGTCTTGAAACGCCGACATTTGTCAAAATATCGAGCTCGATTCTTTAACGATTACAATACTTCTCTCTCACAGAGATCGAGGGAAATTAGAAATTAATAACTATCTTGGAAAATCTCACGGGAAAACAAGTCGAGGCGGGCTTAGATTGAGATTGAAGGTTGTTTGGCCTGTAAACAAAAACAAAGGAGGAAGGTAACGAGATAAATAAAGATTTGTTCATATTTAATAAACTTTATTGCTTTACATGTCTAATATATTTATGGTTTAAAAGAATTAAGTATAAATAACCTTTTTACATTATAGCTTCCTTGGACGTAACAGTTACACCCATATTAAATTTTTTTTTTATATTCTATAGTTAATGCTTTCATTTTAGCGCTTTAAAAACATACAGTATATTCTTTTACTCTACATACATGTTGGCTTATATTTTAGAATTACTCCTTAATGCATTGTTAATTTCGAAACAAACCTTTATTTTCAAATGCTAGTAATAAAAATGCAACCTTAGTTTTTTTAAATTGATTTTGATCTCACACCAATTCATTATGATGATATTATAATCATATTAAGTAATTGAAAACAAATATTTGGTTTCATGGATTAATGGTTCTTTCTAAGGGAATGGCGTAGAAACATTAAAAATATGATGTATTTATTTCTCAATTTTTTAAAATTTTCTCAAATCAATCATAAAAACCAAGTATAAAGTGATTGATTTGAAAAAAATTAAATTTAACTTTTTTTTTAATGTATTAGAGGCTATTCATATTAAAAAATATCTTATTTTTGATTTCAGTTTTTGTAGTAGACAAAATAAAATTCTCAATGTATATGTATTTTTTTAGAATCAATTTAATAAATTTCATTCAGATTTTTCACGATCATGGGAATTTTGTCGATGAAAGCTTGGAGAAACTCCCAAACGTTTTTTGGGGCTAAGCTCTACGAGGTAATGACAAAACCAGTTTTTCTCAATTCTTATCTTCGGTATTGTATTTCACAGATATTGTTGTATTCTTAATAAGATGTTTCCTATCACTGTTTACAATCAATAACATTTTTTTTGCAACAATAGTTGTGACGTGGTAGATAACATTTTATTAAATAAATGGTATGGAACTCCGCACGGACTTTCTCGTTCTAGTGTTTAAAAATGGAGATATTTACTCAAAACACGTAATATATATTAAACGAAATAATATATACTAGCAAACCCCAGCATAAATTGCACTATACTTATGTAAAACATTTTTTTATTGAGTCCCGGTTTTAAACTTTATAATTTTATTTTTAAAGAATTAATGTCCTCATTTGTATGTTGGGAACAATAAAAAAAGATCAATATTGGGTGCACAAGAGTTAACACTTCGTATTAAAATTTCAACTTCCAGTTAAAATTTTCGAATTTTTATTAGATGCTTCGAATCTTCATGCCATCGCATTGCTATTAAATTTCTTATTATACATTTTGACCAATAAAAAATGTAAATATTAACTATTCAGTATGAAATGGAGATATATCATTGTTGCACAAACATTTATCCTAAGAGGTTTAAGGAAAAACAACATAAATTTTTGAGAGACTTACTTATATTTAATTAGTTTATGGCATTGGAGAATTATTGCGTTAAAACTTAAGTAGTATCTCTTTACAACTAAAGCTTACTAAATTGTATTAATATATTTGGCAATATCTCAGAAACTGTTGGTTTCATTAAAATATATTTCTTATAAAAGTTTTTTATTTTTTATATTAATACAATTTGGCAATGATTAGTTATTTTGTATCTCAAATAGTTGCGGAGATACGGAAATTTATGCCTCTGTAAAGTACCCTAAAATTCATTTTCATGGGAAAATGAAAATAGCCAGTTTATTTATAATCTTAATCAACGCCTAGATACGAATTTTAATAAAAATCGTTTGAGCTGATTTTGAGAAAATCGATTTTTTCTCTTTTCGCCCTTTATTAAACTACTATTAATTTTAAGTTTAAACAGACACACAAACAAAAAGCATTGCAAATACCACATTTTAGGGTTCGGGGATATGGGGGTGGGGGGTGGTCATGAGACCTCAACATCCATCAACATTTCAGGTTAAATTTTTACTTTATCGCTATCTTACAGGTAGATAAAGTATTGTGATCGTTAAAAAATTCGTGCTCAAGATTTTGATGACAATTATTGTTTTTATAAAATTATTCTTTGAATAAAATATATAAAAAATCTCCAAAATAACGATAACTTACATTTAGGTAAGTCCCTGACTGCTATTGGTATCAAAGAGTGATTGCTCCATACTGGGTACTTGATTATTTATATCCAATTTAGAACAGCGGGGAAGATATGGGAGGGAGGTATTTCATGTTCAATTATGTCATCTTCAGCTAGTTAGTGCGTGGTTCTCTCATCGACGCCTGCGCACAACGTCGAAAGGGCCCCTATACGGGGGTAGGGAAACACACGTGATAACACAGAGTGCCTCTTTCTCTAAGTGTTAGCGCCTGCGCAGCGTCCGCCACTCGGGAAAAGCGAGCCAGATTACATAGCACTCCGTGGATTTATTCTTGTTTTCTCCTCTAACGTGAACGGTGAACAGTGAGGTGTGTTGATGTGCGTGGAGGATCCATACACGGCCCTGGTTTTCCGGTAAAACGAGATAAGTGTGTATGCACTTTTGTATGTGGCGGAGGTTGGGTGGCGAAGATGTTTGTAGCCACGGTTAAAATTGAAGAGGACAACATTAAAGGCCTGGGTGAAAACAAAAATGCTTTAGAAAATGGAAGAAAGAAGGAAATGAAAAAAAGTTAACAAAGAATAATATATTATGCTAAACAACGAGTTAAGGAGAGAAACAAACAAAGCTAGGAAATACTATATAGGCAAGGCATGAGATGAGATTATTGAAATGCAAAGAAAAGGACGGTATCACCTCATGTACCAGAAAGCAAAGGAACTGGGAGGGAATGAAAACAAAGGTGTGCGAACAATACGAATAGTAAGCCCTAAAGTTCAGGTGGTGAAGGATCATAAAGAGGTTCTTACGATTTGGGAAATATATATAGAAGAACTGTATGACAAGGAAAATTGATCAAGAAACATAGAGATTCAAGCCAAAGGATAGGTAGAGAGATATGAAAAAGGACTCAGAATTTTAAAGGGTGAAGTAGATAGGGCCATAAAGACATGAAAAGGAGGAGAGCTACTAGAGATGATGACATACCAGCTGACCTGAAGGAACTAGGAAACAACGGATTAATGGCTCTGACAAAACTTATAAATACGATCTATGTAAGAGGAGAATGGCCCAAAGACTTTCTAGACGTAGACATGGTGGTTCTAAAGAAGAAGAAGCAAGCCAAGAAATGCAGTGACCACAGGACCATCAGTCTAATCTATTATATGGGGAAGATTGTTGCAAGAATATTCAACAGGCGAATGAAGCAGAAAATATAAAGTGTGAGAGAAGAAGAACAATTTGGATTCAGAAAACGAAAAAGAACCAGATATGCCATCGGGATGCTAAAAATAATTTCAGAAATAGTGCTGGAAGTCAAGGAAGAAGTCTACACTGATTTCATTGACTGGCAAAAGTCGTTTGATAGAGGGAAATTAAAGAAAATAATGTCAATACCCAAAAAGATCGGCATCAACTGGAGGGACAGAGGGTAGATTGCAAACCTGTACCTGGGGCAGCAAGGGAAGGTAAGGATGAATGATGGCAAGACCAACAGCGTAGAGATAGGAAGAAGAGTGAGACAGGGATGCTGTTTGTCACCTAATATTCTGTTTGTCACCTAATATGTTCAAATTGTGTGGTGAGTGCCTGGTCAGGGAAACACTAGAGGGGCGTGGTAATTTAAGTATAGGAGAAGGCGTTATCAACACAATAAAATATCCAGATGATCTAGCGTTGCTGCCCAGAAATAAAGAAGAGTTACAGGAAATTATGGATCGGCTAGTGGAGAGAGGGAGAAGATAAGGATTGGAGATCAACATTGAGAAGTCAAAAGTAATGGCGATTTCAAAAAATGAAGAGACGCTCAAAATCCAAATTGGAAACAAGATTTGGAATATGTAGAGAAGTTCAAGTACCTGGGAAGTCTGCTGACAAAGGATGGGTACTGCACTAAAGAAATTAGGTCGAGGATCTCTATGGCCAAGGAAGCTTTCAATAAGAAGAGATTACTGCTGACTAAGTTGAGTTTGGAACTGAGGAAGAAACTGACTAAATGATACATTTGAAGCATTGCACTGTACTGAGCAGAAGCTTCGGCTCTTAGAAAGATAGAAAAGACATACTTGGAGAGCTTTGGAATGTGGTACTGGAGAAGACTTGAGAATATCAGGTGGACAGACAGGGGAGGGGGACAAATGAAGAAGTCTTAATAAGAGTGGGTGAGCATAGATCCATTTTGGATGTGATTCTTCTGCGCAAAGCAAACTGGATCGGACACATCCTTAGGAGAAACAGTCTTCTGCACGACGTCATAGAAGTAAAGGTTTAGGGAAAGAAGAGCTAAGGAAAAATTAGTATTCATATACTAGATGACTTGAAGGGAAGAAGGAAATTCTGGGTCTGAAGGAGGAGGCAGAGGACAGGGCGCATTGGAAGTCTAATTTTCACTGACAAAAGGAATGGACCGGTCGTAAGACAAAACACCTAATAATACAAACTCAAACAAGTAGTGCATTCGATTTAAAACAAAAGCACTTAAAATTAGCTTTTACACATCCTTGTTTATATGGATAAGTGGTTAAAGAGGCCGACTATATTTGATTTATGAAATAACTTACTCTTTCTGAGTGAGTTTATTTGTATTGGCGGATTTTAAAACTATATTTAAGGCCTTGTATTAATGAAAAATGTTAACTATCGTAATTTAAATTAGTTAATACATTTTATGGTGATTTAATCTTATTCTCAGAAAATGCAATTTGTTAGTGATATTATTTGACTTTGTATATCGTTCCTTTGAACCTTTACCTTGTTAAAAGTCTTTCTTTCATTACTTTGCTTAAAACATTCAGCGCAAACGTTCTTACATTACATATCCAAAGCTTGGTTTTCACCTTTCATACGATAGAGTTCAAATGCAGGGAATATATACAACTAGTTATATGAACAGTTGATCAAAAGCTTTGTAATTAAATTCGTCTTCATTCATAAGGTCTGTGTACACAATTTAATTATACTGCTGCTTCCTAGTTTCTTGAACAATTTAGCTCGCTCGTGTTTACATCCATGGAAAGGAAGGAACTGTTAATGTTATAAATGCAGCTATGTAAGTATGTGTACCTAGTCATCCGCCTCGGTGGCATAGTTAGCTAGCGAACTAGTCGTGTTAAGCTCGACTGCCAAGAACGGGGAGATTGAGGTTCGAATCTCGGTCGGGTGAACTGGAGGAGTTTTTTCCTAAATTGATTTCCACTCCCCCTTCACGCCAATGTGGGTTCACTTCCTCTAAATTCAACCTTCCTAATTCCTAATCCTTTAGTGTAATTAGTACTTGAGTGTACAACCCGAACGGTTAGTTATACGCAGTGCTAAATAAAAATAAAAATATCTAACTAGCCAATTAGAAATAGAGTTTTATTTCATACTTACATTAAATGTTAATTAACAGCATCTTCATTGGAGACTAACTTTAAGCTATTAGTACGATGTTATTTTTCTTAATATC
The DNA here is from genome assembly GCA_901482245.1 of Timema douglasi. Taxonomy (NCBI): domain Eukaryota; kingdom Metazoa; phylum Arthropoda; class Insecta; order Phasmatodea; family Timematidae; genus Timema; species Timema douglasi. The sequence goes on along the minus strand of CABEEJ010000017.1, from coordinate 33,106 downwards.
TAATTAACTACATTTAGTTCATAGCAAAGGATGAATATTTAAATCGTATATGGATACGTATACATTATGGTTAACAGTTTATTAATGTGAAATTTTTTTAATTTTTTCGTCTTAATGCAATTTAATTGAATAAATGTTTACTAGTATACTAGGATACTAGTATTAATATACAATTATTTTGTTCATACATTTTGAAACATATTCAATGGCATAATGTATGGGGTCGGGATGATTATCGAAGTTTATAGTAAGCGCATCTTCGTTGGAATGCAAAGATGGTGAAAAAAAAACCCACAACTATGAATCATATGTAGGGAAAAAACCCTCTAGAAATCTTCCAGCTGGGATTCAAACCCCGATCTTATAATCAAGTAGTTATGGTAGTACATACTTGAATTAGACGTTAAGACAAACCACGTTAGTTTATCCAAGTTTACATAAATTAATGTTCACAGGATTACAAGACATACACCTAAATGTAGAACATTTTAATATGTCAAGCTCTAGACTATTTGTCATAAATGATTGCAGTCCAACACATTCAATTACATAATATGGATACATGAACATGAATTTTGTAGGTTATACAGTAAAACCGTTAGCTAAGTGACAGTAATGGTGGATAGGCGTATAGACTAGTTATATAATTTGGATATTAAAGTTTCAGGTAGCAACTTCTATATAAATGATTGAAAAAAACAACCAGTGTTATAATGTTGGCTTTCCGTCCGGGGATATGATTGGTCAACGAGTCAATACTGACAATATTGATAAGTTAGTTGGTGCGCCTGACTATAAAATAGATGGAGAGAGACCCATACAAATTTTCTACACTGAGGTTGCTTTTCTTCAAAGATAGTACCAATGACGTTCATCTTATCCTCCCCTGTCAGATTAAGCAGTTTGATATTTTTATTTTTAGTACAATAGTACTTGTTTTTTTTCTTTTAAAAGCATTTTTATACCAGTTCAGGCTATATGCATTTAATTATATCTATAGGATAAGTAAGGTAGAAATCAGAAAAAAATATAACCACACTTTCCCCGACAAAACATACTAGAAAAATTTAGCGTTTTGTACATGCGTCCACTGATGTTAATTACTAGTTATAGTTTCAAACCATGTCATTTAGGATGGCAGGATTATATTTTTTTTATCCCCGCTTTTTACTACCTGTTCAGGTTATATGTATATATGATTATCACTATAAGGGGCTAGAGGTGGGGAAGGAAGCATTTTAGAAGTAATCTATCCACATTTGCGTGGAAGGAGAGTGGGGAGCAATAAATAAAATAACCGCCCTCAATAGATTCTGCAGAGATTCTAACGCCAATCTCTCCATCATCAGCAGACCAGTCTAAAATAGGAGTAACGTCTTGCAAGTATTTTGATTGAATGAATAGTAGTAAGCCCCATACATGAGCAGCCTTCAACTATTCCCGAAGTTTACTTGTTTTTAAGTCGAATCCTAGCCTTCAGGATAATAATCTATAATGTGAAACCCTCAAACTAGATCGTAGCACACCAATCAGTAATGACTCTGGAATAACATTAAAAGAGAGTGTTAATATACCAAGCGAAAAAGTCGGAATTGTATGATTGTGCCGACTCTATGATAGATTGTCACGTCACTTAAACAATAACCGGATACTTTAAAGTGGTTTTTGTAATAGTAATGTTTTTTAGTTTTGACTTGCTTCAATTTATTCAATGGGAGCTCAAAACTTTCAACTTTGTTTTTTTCTACTAAGTGATGAATAATTTAAGTACACAAGAAATAAAACTTTCTAAAACAGATTTACACCTTTTTATTTTTATTAGATTTGTAAAGGATTTAATAAATCTCTTAAAAAAACCTTAAGAGTTTTTACAAGAGATTAACAAGTGCATATATAAGGTTTATGATTTGAACAAAATATAGAACGGCCTTTCTTACTCCACGTCTTACAACTCATAGGGCCTATCCTGATATAGTGTATTTACATTAGTAGAGTAGGGATGAGGACGTTAGAATTTTAGAGGAAATACAAAAATGGCACTCTCTTGGCACAGTTTGGAGAGCTTCTGGAAGGTACGATAAGGCTAAGGTTTTCCAGGGACCTGTTCATAAGCCATCGATGTTTTGATAGCCTATAAAGAGCTACCTGGTACCTTGGCATCACAGTCCCCTACTCCCCCAGTATTGGTCTTTCAGCCATATATCTAGGCCCCGACATAGACTCTGTATCAGTACTCCGTAGTCCTGGCCCTCAATACATTCTATTCACGACTACACAGTCCATATCCATAATCACGTGACCATTCCATCCAATGAGATCGACAGAGACTTCGTCCAATCGAAAACTTCGAAAGAGGATCTTTCAAAGCAAGGGGTGAGAGCTACAATCAGTCAGCTAATAAATAAAAGGAATTAAAAAACAAATTTGTTGAGAAAACTTCCAGGATATACTTAAAATGTAGTACAATCACAATAAATATATTTATAGCACGATTTTATCTATCAATATTAAAACAAATTAGTCTAACAATGAAAAACAAATGAAGGTACTAGTATTCTGAATGCAAACAAAGCAAGCACTTTTAGTGTTAATGCTTCCTTTATTTACATATATGTTTTAATCTTTAACAATAATAGAACCTATCACAATATTAAATTTAATTATAAACAATTTATTTTGGTGTTTAAAATTGATCCAAATGTGCATGCACATATTTACTCAGATGTGATTGGTAGTGCTTATAAACTAGTCCTTATGGAGTATGGACTTATGGATAAGGACTGGCCAGAGCAATCTGATTTTGTGGCATCAATTTCTTACGGACCACGGATATACGGATACGGAATCTGTGTCAGGGCCTTAAGGGTCTATACAGGGAAAAAAAAAAGTCAATGATGCTGTTAAAAATATTCAAGGAAGAGTCTTCAAGTGAATAGAGCAGCAATTACGAAACACACCCAGAAAAATCCTGAAGTGAATAGGGAAGCAGTTAAGAAATACATACAGAAAAATACTGGATAAATAAGACAGTGGTCGCTAAATATGCCCAGAATAGCCCAAAGATCAATTACTAACAAGTTGAGAATGAACACACTAAAAAAAAAAAACAGGACAAGCGGACAAAATGGCGCAATGGAAAAATAAATCTCAGTCTGGTTTTGATTATAATGTGTATGTTGATGATTATGACGAGGATAAATCTGAGGAGTTGGGGAAAACGACCAAAGTTTGTAGGTTGTGCAAGTTCAAGTAGTGGAAGGAAGAAAGAGCAGGCATGTGCTGCAATAGCGGCCGGATGCGCCTCAGTTACAGCCATTTCCTGAACCCCTCTGCAGTATCATCACAGATCAGTATCCTGAGTCTGAACATTTCCTCACTGTGGTTAGGAAGTTAAATGACCGCTTTAAAAGGACGTCTTTTAGATCTAAAAAGGTGGAGGGAGACAACTTTATTTCAAACTTTAAGGTTAAAGTTAAGGTTTATCATCAATTAAGGAGCTTGCTGCTCGCACCACAACAGCAACCCACATTACTCCATATTTATTTCAGTTGTTATAAAAAGTAAGAGGAATGTAGGGTATGGGTACTTCTACAGTGTGAACCCTGATTTGGTTTATTATTTAAAGAAAGTGTTCTCCCCC
>CABEEJ010000017.1:16423-29310 GCA_901482245.1 Timema douglasi | reverse complement strand
CCCCCCCCCCCCACACAAACACACCTACACACCCTCCCACACACACATATTTGTTCGCATAAACACCAGTGTGGAAGGCCATACATTTATGCAAGAGAGGGTTTAGAAACGCTCCACATTGACATACAGATACTAAGAAGTGGTATTAATTTCCTTCTGACAGTAGTAGAGTAATGAAAACACAAAGAAGATGAGATATATAAAATATAAAACTGCTTAATTGGTAGGTGTCATCCGCATGAGATTCCTAAATCCAGCTACGTCTTCAAACTTCAAATAGTTTTAGGCTCCACCACCACCTTCGTTTACTTTCCCTATAAATATATGTAACCGGCACAGACTCTAGCAGCTACCTCTTTCAGAGACATTTCGACTCACTATATTTTTTAAGTGTGTTGCCTTCACATAATTGAACAGGATATTTGCATGCGGCCTATCACAAACAAAAGTTTAGTTGGAAAGTGGATTTGTTTGTGGACATTTATGTGCGAGCATAGGTTTGCATACATTTGTATGTGGGCAGTGTTTGTCAGTGTGGACTAGGCTTCATACTTTGTTACCAACACAAATATGATAAATTGCATGTTTTAAATTTGTGAGCCATGTCTTACTACGTTCGGGAAGGAAAGGATAAGTAAGTTAGAATCTAAATTATATGTAGCAGAATTTTCGGGGAAAATATTGGGAAACTATTCAAGAAAAAAAACACTCTCAGTATACCCAACTGGAATCTGAACCCCAATCTTTCCCTCATCAGCAAGTTAGCTTAGAACGAAAGGTACGCACAATACAACCACTCTATAGGTTAATAAGTTATATAGATTTAACTCCATAGCTATAAAAGAAAACAATCTTAAATACATCTCTCTAAACAAACTAATTGAAGTGAATTATTTTATAATTATTTAACTAAAATTATACATATTGAAAGAGCTGTTTCAAGAAAATAAGTTTTAATTGTATTAATTGGAGTGGAGTGGTATTTCTTAATCTTTAAAAGAGAAAAACAAATAATGTTTTTAATTTTTGTGGACTAAGAATTAGAAGTTTTGCGTAAATTAAGGGAAAGAAAAATAATTTAACTCGGAGATAAAGTTGAAAATACGGTTTTACACATTTTATTCTAAGATATTCCTTAATTTCAAAAGGTAATTTTAATTTATATTACATACCAATGTAAATCCCCAATGTTGTGCATTTCTTTAAAGCGAGTTGAGAAGCACACAATCCTACTTTCATGAAGTAAAAGTATTTTCTCATTCATCTTTATTTTTATTGTTTTGATAAAGTACAAAATAAATTAAATTTTGTTTCAAAGTATAAGCATTTTTAAAAAGCTATTTTTACGAAACGTTCTAAACGCGAGAGAATATATATGGTTTTTTACCAGATTATTTGTTCACTATTAAATCCTTGATGATTATTTATTTTTCAAACAACTAATACGCACGATAATTTTTTACTATTTAGTTATTGCGGGAACCAAGATAGTTATTTTCGTTACTATTTTTAATACAAAAAGTTAACGAGGCTAGAACGCATGAAATAATGTGGATTTGTGGTTTGATGATAACGGCGAGGCAAGGGTTCGAATTCTGGTTGGTTTGCAACATGACATTTTTTCCATATTAGCAATTTCTTAGAGTCAAAATTATATGTTGATCGTTTGGTCACAGTAACATTCGCAGTTGCCTCAAAATTACAATTAACCAAAAATTACATATTTAGAAGATTAAAATAAAAAATAGCATCAATGAGAGTGGAAATCACAAGCTCCCTTCAAGACTTTTGGCCAAGTGTAAAGTGTATTCCTTACAATTTGAAGACCCTAGCCATGATACCGATTTCTTAGACCAATCCAGTAACAGGTAGGATAAGACGACACAGAATTGTCATCTCAAAGGGCTAGTGTACATATCAGACATGTTTATATATGAATTTCACCCTCTCACCCTGCAAGATGCGGCCCCAGGACACCCTCTAGCTTATTATTTTGAGAACCGCACCATCAAATTATATTGTGCACACAGCTTTCAGTTGCAAAACATCCAACCTTTAAAATGTACATACATGTATTGAATGTTTCAAGATGTACGATGGTGGTTTTTAATAAACGGTTTCTCATTCTACCTCCATGGAAATGCGTATATGCTACCTCTAAATTCTACTGTCTTCTAAATTATCCTTACCTCATCCCTGATACCTTGGTGTTACACGCGTATAGCCCAGACGAGTAAATTAAAAGCGTTACCTTTTTAAAGGATAACTAAACTAAATGGGAAGGAGTAAAAAATATGAACTTAATAAATATCTGACACTATCAATTATTTAAAATTCTAAAGTATATCGATAGAAATAGCTTGTAATCCCCACTTTAATATAGGCTACAATTTACTTTAAATGAGTTGTGCTATAAAACACTACTTAATGATTAAAATAATAATACATCATTACATAACTGTCCACGTCTTTTTATTCAAAAGGTGTGGCAAAGCATTGACTTAGAGTCACCACTTTGATGTGATAAATACTTCAAATGTGAATCGATTTCTTTTCTCATAGGCTTAAATTATTATTATTATTATTAGCACCGCGTCTTACTACCCGTTCGGGTTATACGCACTTACGCTAATGTGTAATGGTAGGGTGATTGTGAGATGAAATGAAGGACCTACAGTTTAACGTGGAATCCGAACCACGGTGGAGGCCTGGCATTCCTCACATTCACAAGATGTCTTGTCAGAGGTGAAGGAAGGGTTTGGTAATCAGATAAATCTTTGCCAGGACCGAGGATTGAACCCCGGCCGCCAGCATAGAAGTCTGACACCTTACCCCTAGACCGCCAGGTCACCCATAGGCTTAAAAACTATGTCTTTATTAAAAATAATAACTAAAGAGTGATACAAGCTAGTGGTGTATCATTTTACAAGATTTCCCAAGTGTTTTCTGTCCCATGCTAATTAGCAACATCAACCAGAAACAAGTGATTGTCATGACGGGATATTTTTAGTTAAGGATAAGTATTATAGGAATATAGGCTATTATCTCCATGCTAATTTTTATGTTTAGAGGAGATTACCTATAGTATTAACTTCAAGAAATATGATAAATATAATTTAACCAAAGCAATTTTTTGAGTATAATAAACCTTTATTTTTCTGAAATGTAATGAACATGCTATAATAAACTGAATATATCTATCGCCTTGTGTATTTATTTTGTATTTGTATCCATACAAATTATGGCGCTATGCTGAAAATTACCAAATTAAGTGGGAAAACAAGTGAAATAACGTGTAAAAAGTACCTTTTAAAAATATTTCTACCAATATTAAATACAAAACCTTTCTGAAAATATATCACTTCGGTAAAGTGTTTAGAAGTAATCATTTTTTGGGAAATCACACTAGAACTACAGACAGATATATTATAGCGAAAGTATTGCACTAATAAAAAATTAAAGCTATATTTGAAGGATGAAATAGCTTTTAGTCACCTTTAAGTGCACTTTTATATAAGTCAAACATAACTGGTTCTGTGTTTATATACATTGAAAGTAGTATAAAAACTTACGGTCCTCTATGTCACTAGGAACTCTAAAGTTCATTGACGCACTTACAAAAGTACGTCACCTATCCCTATCTCAAGCTAGTACTATTCAGTCTACCTTATCACACCTTAGTTATTTCAGGTCCATTCTAATGTTATCCTCCCATCTGCGTCTAGGTCTTCCCAATGGTCTCTACTCATTGGATTTGCCTGTCAGTACTTCGAACAAGGTTCTAGATTACCCCATTCGTGCTACATGTACTGGCCACCGTAATCTATGAGACATGATTAATCTAAAAATGTCTTGTGATGAGTACAGAATATTTAGCTCATCAATATGTAACCTCCTTCACTACCCAGTTGCCTCAGCCCTTTTTGGAACAAATATTTTCCTAAGCACCTTGTTTTCAAACACTTTAGATTTATTTTCGTCACGTGAGGTAAGATTAAAAAATTATGATTATTTTTTTAAAAATTAGAATCTAAAAGTGAAAATTCTATTTTATATATAACGACTGCAAGAGATCAAGCTAAAAAATCACTCATTTGTAGTTAAAAAATCTCAAATCATGAAGAATAGGAAACATACTACTAGACTAATGATATGGCTTAATATTTGTCAAAATTGAAACCTGAAACCTACTTGTGAAATTTATGTCAAAGCTTATGCGTTGTTTTATTGTAAACATTATAAATTATGGCAATGTTGTGGTACTCATTCATTTTATAGGTAGCCAATCTCAGCCATTTGACGTGAATATGATATAGTATGGAAATGGCCCTTGAATTTTGTTTGGATACTTTATGCAAAGCGAATATCACTCTCGTTTTCCTAGATAAGATGGGCAGTGGATGCATGGGTGAATATTCTAGAACTATTTGCTAAATTTCTAGCACTAAACTGTAGATGGTCTGCTATATTTTCTGGGAAAATATCCTGGGTACATCGTCAATTACTCCTAAGATATAATTTATGTGCTAGGCTATCCCTAGTAACATAACCAAAGTCCCTAAAGCTCTTGGTCTCGTAGTCTATTTAATGTGTTTTCACGCTCCAATCTACTGAGAGTTAGAGTTAGAATCAATTTCTCCAGATTAGTAGATATAGATAGGCCTTATATATTATCAGAATATACTTAGATTCCTCGATATATGTAGATTTGTAATGTAACTGCGGTCTAGTTAACACTAGAGACGCCGATTACGTAAACAAGGTAAATAGACACATTAGGAGACACTCGAAAGCAAAAGCTAAAAATGCATATTAACAAATATGTTTAATGCAAGAAAGGCTGAGAAAATACAAAGAGTAACATCAGAACACAATCCAATATTTCCCAAAACAGTCCTTAGAGTTGACCAGGATAATTAACTAGACAAATAGCTGAATAATTAAGACTCTCCAAGAGAGAATTTGCCGTGAAGCACCAATGATTTAGTAAGCCAGATTAAATTCATGCTTAACTTGAGTGACTCCAGTCCTTCCCTTAATAGGTATTGCTGTGCTAGCAAAAATAAATAAAAATTATACTAAACAATTTTCAAGAATCAAATAGTCGAAACTATTATTGTACTTTTAGAGAGGAATTCTCCATCTAGATATCATATTATGAAAATTGAAAAATGACACCTTGACATCGGAATGGAACCCGGGACCTTTGGCTCAGAACGCCAATGCTCTACCACTGAACTATCCAATAGTCATTCCGTGCCCAGTGGCATTCTTCACTCATATTTTAAGGCAGAGTCTGGGTACGGGACGACTCCTGGATAGGTCATTAGTTAGAGCATTGGCGCACTAAGCAAAAGGTCCCGGGTTCGATTCCCATGTAAAGGTGTCATTTTTCAATTTTCAGAATAAACTATTTCCCCCCTCCCTTTATACCGGGAGGCCAAGACATCCTATACAATAAGGTAGCAACAGGTAGCTTGTTACAACAAATGACTAGCAAGCTACTACACACAAGCAGAACCTAGCATGCACAATATTATGAAAGGAGATCGGGACTATTTGCGCCAGGGAACTGGATAGATCATAATCGGTTAGGTTACAGAGACACTAGACTGTTCTCTGTCAGCTCCGGTCATTAACGGACTGGCCACAAATATATAAACATTTATTTATATAGAGAAAGTTTCAATCCAGGGTTCTAGGCCTTGACTTATCATAGGCTGGCACACAACCAACTGGTCTAAGCCAGAAACATTAAAAACATGACAATAGAATGTTAACAATATATAAGGAAGTCATTAAATTCCCCCAAGGGTTATCACATATCAAGGTAAGTGAAACGCGATCCACGCCAGATGGGCAGAAATGACCCACAAGTTGAGTATCGCCAAATTGTGAACAATACAAGTTAAATAACATACAAAACGCGAGTAATGGCAGATGGGCAGAAATGACCCCCAAGTTGTTCACCGCAAACTGGTGAACAACACAAGTTAAATAACATACAAAATGCGAGCCATGCCAGATGGGCAGAAATGACCCTCAAGTTGAGCTACACAAACTGGTGAAAAACACAAGTTATAGTAACATACAAACCGCGAGCCACGCCAGATGGGCAAAAGTGACCCACAAGTTGAACACCGCAAACTGGTTTGGAAGAGCAAACTCAAACATAGCTAGGTATAACTATCTCGCCTGGAACAACCTGAACAGCTCCTTTCCCGACAGAAGGCCTTTCTGACTATAAGGTGGTCAAGCAGGCTAAGGTGTGGGAATCATCCCTATCTAAACCTGTGCTCTTAAAGACCAAGAAAAAAACATGTGAAGTGTAAAATCACTGCACAGCATGTAAACCATGTCCTTAAAAGGTTAACCCAAATAACATGAAAAATAAGACGAGCGTGGCTAATACTCTCGACAGTTATAATAATATCACTAAAACTACAATCCGGCCATAGAGTCACCTACTCTACACAAATGTGAATGTTCAAAGTGCTTGCTACTTCCATCGGTCCGGTCTGTCCTTCAGCAGCATCGTCATGATCACAAGTTCTGTACTGTCGACTGGAAGAAAAGACGTCGAAGCGTGTTGACTATTTGACTGGTGATGTCTAATTAATTGTGTCTGGTTCCCAGTGAACCGTGGAGCTTTATAGTGGCTGAACGTAAGGAAAGAAGGGGGAAACATCCCTCTACGCAAAAAAAAAAATAATCCCGTAGACCACAGACAAATATGCGCAGGCTGCCCATACCACACTGCAGTCAGTTGTTTTTGTTACTCCAACCAGTCAAGTGCAGTACTAGCGGAACAGCGAGAGCGGCCAACACTTCTGATGGCGCCATTCTGGTTCCATGATGTTTCCGAGACATGGTATGTAACACATGAAGATATACATTAATATATATATATATATAATTGGGTACAATACATATATTCTTGAGCAATGATTATGTGCAGCAGAATTAGGGAGTACAGGGCTGAATTGGTTAACCCGTTACAGTATTGTACCGTTGCAACGATACAACACGTCTACAACTTCCCGCTGCCTAAGTCCTATGGCTCATTTACCCCATTTAAGCAGATAATGTGCCTAGTCAACCAACATCAACAAAACCACACACTACAACCAAGTGGGCAACGGGATCTGAACTGTGAGCCCCGAGGTTTTTACCACAAACCAAAGCTCATAACTCCAATGATGGGTGATCTACTTGAACCTCGAGTGACTCCCTTACGTCCATTTCTCAAATCTGGAATGGAGTATGGAGGTCCATTCTCAGTAAAGTTACACAATCTTAGACGCCTCCAGCCTATTAAATTATATCTCTGCTATTTTGTCTGCTTTTCAACTAAAGCAGTTCACCTCGAAGTCGTCACAGACCTTACCTCAGATGCATTCATCGCTGTACTCACCCACTTTGTCTCAAGAAGAGGGCTCTGTTCAGATTTATGTTCAGATTTGTATTTGTGTTGTGGAACAAACTTCATAGGTGCCTCTCATCAGTTGAAGAAAACTATTGTCGATTAAATATATCAAAACCGCACTCAACAACAACTTCAACAGTTTGCATTACAACATTCCATCAAGTTTCACTTCCAGCCGCACCACATCAGGGAGGAATCAAAAGCGCAAAATACCACCTCTCAAGAGTAATTGGAAATAAGATAAGAGTTCATAGCGTTGACGACTAAAGTGGAAGCTATTTTAAACTCTAGACCGCTAGTCCCTCTATCCACTTACCCATGTGAACTTGATACGCTGACTCCGGGACACTTCTTGATCGGCTCTCCTCTTGTTGCCGTACCTGAAACCAATGTATCTGACATACCATGCAACCGATTGAAAATATGGAATTTAGTCAAATCACTTTCTCAACGCTTCTGGAAAAGATGGCATAAGGAGTATTTACACACCCTTCAGGAACACTCTAAATGGACAACGCAGAAAGCTAACCTACAAGCAGGAGATCTCGTCCTGATTCATGAACCCAACACATAACCTATTTCTTGGAATCTTGGACGCGTCACTTCAACCTCGCCTGGAAAAGATGGCATTGTACGAGTTGCACATCTGTGCACCCATAAGGGAACTCTTTAAAGGCCTGTCGTCAAAGTGTTTCCTCTTCCTCTCAACTAGAGTTGTATACTGTTATTATCTCGTTCTTTTTAAGTTATCCCTTTGTTTTTGCCTTTTTTGTCTCTTAAATTGGTTTAAATAGTATTTTTGTCTCTTTCGTAATTGTTGTTCCATCTTTTGTTCTACTCATTCATTGAACTATTAGTTCAAGGGTGGCGGTATGTTTAGTATGAATATATCTAATTAGCCAGCTGTGCTCTCTTCTTTGTGTAATCAATTATTTTCTTTAGCACTAGGTGTCAGCACTGCATTGACCCTTCTCCCCTAATGGCTCTGGGCTCACTCATCCCAAGTTTTTCTTAGTATAACGAAAAAAACTGTGATCAAGCGTATTTTTAGCTCTCGGGAAACACAGCCTTGAAACTCTCTCGTGTGAAATATTAATAAGTAATCAAGGATCAAGATTGGGGCGCCCCAGTTATCATCTCATCACTCCAGGTATAATCAGTCACCATTTCTCAAAGGTAGGTTTATAGTTAATTAATTGTTTCTCTTTATGTTTGATATTTATCGCTTGTGTGAAAAATCTCGTCTGTTAACACCTCACAATATGGTATCCGTCCCTAGTTTACGAAATACTATTTTGGAGCTTTACATAGTCTAACTAGTCCGATTTTGATACAAGAGTTGAATACGTATATATTTGTTTGTGTTAGGTATGTTATTGTATTTTTTTAGGGTTTCCTGCCCCTTAAGGGTATCCCCCAGACCAAGTCAGGTTTATTTATGGTTAGGTTAAGATAAATAATTTTGTACAAATTTAAGAGATTCCTGGTAGATAATACTAATATTTTTGGGTAAGTGTTACATAGCTATGATAGCCATCCGCTTTTTGGATTTATATTTACTTTTATTGTATTATGAAGGCTGAGGCCATATCATTTAATATGTCCTTTAAATCTTTAATAATCAGTATTGTGAGTTGTTCGCTGAGACCCTATGATACACACCTCCACTAAGGAGGGTGTTATATTTGAGAGAACAAGTACAAGGCAAACAATATTTTATTGATCATATAATAAGTTACATACAATTGAAGTTACCCAATGATGGGTGTCATGGTGAATTCTCTGAGTATACAACATTGTACAAAAACATTAATCATATAATTGATAAAGCAATCTATAATGGGCAATTAATTAAGTTCATCATAAATTACACTTTTTAATTAACACTAATAATTTGAGAGTTACCTATAACTCAAACAACAGGCTGTCTGATTCACTGGGTTAATGCCTATATTAATGGAGTTTTATGAGGTGATATTATAAACAATATAAATAACTTAATCAGAGTGTCAACATGGAGTAGAGAATCCCTACAAAAAGGGGAACTAGGCATCTATAATGGATTCAAAGGTTTTAATCAGTCAGATCCTGCACTGAAATAGGGTCACTTTAAAGCTATTAAGCTAAATGCTCATAATAAAAATACTCGTAAGAGCATAGCTAGAATAAGTCAGTACACCATCCAATTAATTCTAATGTAAGCTCATAAAATGAATCAAATAGCCAAAGCTATTATTTATGCTTTTTAGTAAGGATTACTCCATCTAGATATCATATTCTGGAAATTGAAAAATGACACCTGGACACAGAAATCAATTTCCGGGTTCGATTTCCGTGTCCAGGTGTCATTTTTCAATTTTCATAATAAACTCATATAGCTCTATTTCTCCAATATTTACCTGTCCGGATACTAGGCGACTACCTTAATATTGTTTTTAGCCCATATGAGCTCGTCTATCAACTGCGAGAACGTCAAGGCCATAGGTAGGGATAACTAAAAATATCCCACACATTAGGGATAAATAATCCCCAATTAGGACTGCACTGACAAGACAACTTCACGGAAATGCTCCCTATCAAAACTTGACAGAAAAGTATACACTTGAACCCTGCCGCTTTCATTTGAAGTACCTTAAGGAACCCGTATAAGTGGTTTTAAATACTAACATTTAAGAGTTCCTTGAGAGGCCTTTCTTGAACACTTCTGGCAAGGTTTTATAATTAATTTTATGGTGGTTGTTGTTGCCATTTATAACGTTTATGTTTATTTTCAAATAAGAAATGTTTTAATAAATTTGGTTTCGATTTTCACTGATGGTTAAAATAATGGTCTATAGGTTTATTTCGAGATAGGACAGTTTTTTATCTGTATCAAACACTCAATTATGTTAGTTTACGTTCATTCTTAATAGTTTATTAAACTACCAGGTCATTCATAAATAAAACAGAAATGTATATTGCTTTAATAATGTTGTAAAAGGAGGAAATATATTCACTTGGAAAATATCTTAGCTTATGTGAACATTATTGTGAAATATCAACAGGGTTGTTTGATTTGGAGTGGATGTGTGGATTAACCGGGGATAAAGGAACGAGTAGCCTTGAGGATTAACCGGGTGTGGTGTGATAATTGATAGGGATGACGAGAGAACTAAGCGGATGTAATAACGAAGGCAATAGGTGATGAAGTTTTAAGTGAATTATTTGTATAGGGGGGGAGAGGGGTGGTGGTGACATGGATTAATTAGAGATATGATGGATGGGGGTAGTTTGTTTATTAGCTAGGGGTTAAGGATAATATTGTGGGAACATTCAGAAGTTATGGGTGAACTAGCTGGAGTGTGATGAGTGAATTTCATTGGTTATAATGTGATTATCAAATTGGGATTATGTGGGTGGAACAACAGAGAGTAATGCTCAGATTATCTGGGATGATTCGCGTTTTTCAAGTGAAACACCCCCTTACTCTGCATTACGAAGGGAGTGTTAGTCTTTTGTCGTTTTCTTATAGCAATTCACCTTAATATAACCAAAACCAGTGAGCGTAGACAAGGTCAAGTTTGAGGCTAAAAATAAATTAACCAAGTTCCTTGCTTTCGTTTTATTCCTCAAACACTTGGCGATACAGCTATTTGAGTCTCGACATATCACACAGCACTTTAAGAATAATGTCCTGTTTCCAACTTGGCTGCTTAGATAATTCACGGTTGTTAAGCGCGTCTCAACTAAACATAGAGCGGGTATTTCCTCTTATTTTGTATATAGCATACTACTACCCATTTCGGCTATACACTTACCATAGTGAGCTAGGATTGAGGGAGATTTAATTCTTTATACACCCGTTCAAAAATCAAATCCTAATCTCCTCGTTACCGGCCATAAGGTCTAGTCAAATAGGAATGACCTAAGCCAGTGGTTCTTAACCTTTTTATTATTCGTGGCCCCTTGAATATCCTAAAGTATTTTCGTGGCTCCATAATTTTTACTAACATATTAATCATTAAGATGTATTCTATAATGGTGACTTTATCTACTGATTATAATAATGAACAAGTAACAAACAAAAATTAGCTTACTAAATGTATTTGTTGGGACCTCTGCTGTTGAACACTTTCCACTAATTTGTCTATTTTGATTTAAATTCTATTACCTAATGCTATTGACATGCAGGAGTCGATTCGGAGTCGATTTCACTGCTTCGTTTTAATATTCATTACTGTGGAATATCCCCTTTCACATAAATAAACAGAAACAAAGAGCAGCACATTTTTAGAAGTGATGATAAACAGATGGGGATTATTTGTAATATCCATGATTCTCCTCTCCTCCACTACCCCGGGAAAATCTAGTTTCTACTGCTCTTATATGCTCACGATAATTGAATTATTTCTTCCAAAACGTACAATTTAAGATGATAATTGACTTCAGTAATAAGCAAATAACATTTTAAATTATTAACCGTTCGCGGCCTCCCGGTTAAGACTCGCCGACCTAAACTATACCACCACAGCTATTCACCAGGACAAGTCTACGTCTGTCCTTCCTTCACATGGTTGTATCTTCCTCTCACTCAAGCTCTCTCTCTCTCTCTTGCGGTGTTCACGCAAACCATCCATCAGTGAAGTTGAGAAGTGGGAGGTTGTGCTCACGTGAACAACAGTTGAAGGTTGCATCATAAGTCACGCTACAACAGTGATGTCGAGGACTGGGAGGGCGTGATCATCCATTACGATGCGTTAGCGTGAAAAAACAATTGAAATTTGCATCATCGCCACGCTAGTGATGTCGAGGAATGGTAGTGAGATTCTAGTTCATTATGACGTTTCCCCTTGAATAAGTGATTTTTGAATCACAGGTACATTATAATGTGAAGGAAGTGCTAGCTGAGGCTTGGTTAGTGAACTAACTGGAGGGTAACAGTTTTATTAATGTAGATGTGATGAAATAATCGTATCAAAGTCAATATACAAACTTCAGGAAAGGCAGTGGAACATTATGTAGAAGAGGAAGGTGGAGTTTCCTAATAACTGCAGACTGTGCGACCGTCGTTACTGCTAGTTGCTGCGGTCCAGTGTTTTCCTAGACACGGTCCAGCAACTTGGTTAACAGTCGTTCATCCCGCTAGCATCATGTCGAGAGCATTGAGAATACAATTTTTTTTGTGACAGCACGCCTCACTCCCGCTCGGGCTATACGCATACGAACTAAATGAGTAAGGTAGGTTGAAGGTTGAATTTAGAGGAATTATACCCAAATTTCATTTAGGGAGAGTGAAAGAATGATTAGAAGGCTTATCTATGTTGCAAGGACACAACCAAGCCCGTAATAGAGGCAAAGGAGGATTCTAAGCTCATGGCCAGAGCGTGGATGTAGCTATCGAAAGTACTATTAGCAAGGCAGGGCCACCCTTAGGGGTGTGCAAATGGTGTCACCACATGGATACCCGTGATTTGGGGGGGGG
>CABEEJ010000017.1:0-16223 GCA_901482245.1 Timema douglasi | reverse complement strand
GAGCTACGCTTGCTTGGGGATGCAGGGTAAAAACAAGTTGGGGTGGGACTTTTTTTTGCTGGCACGCTCGTATAGAAGGGCCTAGACCCCATGTATGGGTGAATTAGCAAATAATGTCAGAATGTAAAAACAAATACAAACACAAATATCTTGTTTGATTTATTTGACGATTAAACCGAGTTCTCCATTTTAACAGCATTGATTTGCATTTGTCTGCCTGTGGTGGATGTTTCACGATAACTTTTGAACGCATTATTGATTTATTTCAAACCTGCCACGTTTGTCATTTTACCTTTATATAGATAAATTCATCGGGGAAGAAAATCTAACAAAGGTTTGGGTAGAAATCAACTCTCATATTTATAAAACCCTGGCCTCTAGCATTAATTATGACATGTATTTACCTTTTGAGGGCTTTTACTGCTTCCTTGTATGGATGAAAGCTGGTATAAAGGTTCAAATTAATAGAATAGCACTAAACAAAAACAAGAGTATTTTAGTTACTATTCTATTGTAGAAAGGCAGAGGGCGAGGCAGATAACTGGGGGCCCCGACAAACCAGGTTTACTCAGAGCCCCACGTCTGCTAAGGGCGGTCCTGTAGCAATGTGATTTAAATTTGAATTCTAACATGAATTGCAGATAGCCTACATCTATGGAAAGAAATGAACAAAATAATTTTAAAAAGTTGCTGAAAAAATATGATAGAACCAATAAATATGCCCACTATTTATTTTACCTGGAAATATGTACATGCATTTATGTAGTAAAAATGTCAGGCAAAAGAAATAAACTACAACATATATTATATATATATATATAATATGTTTATTTAAGAACAGTGTTTATAATACCCCCCTTTCATGTTTGAATAATGCAATCAAATTATAAGATTATTTATTTTATGGACTATAAATTAAGTTACAATAAAAAGTTACGTTTTAAATTAAATGGTGTGGTTGTGATTTTTAAGATTACAATATTCACGGATGTGAATATAGGGCTAAGTTCACGGGTACAGATGTAAATTGAGGCCTGGTGGATATTAATGTCAACTACGCAGGAATATACTTATGAGTCCTTTATAATAATAATAATAAAAAAAAATTACACAGATTCAATTTTAAATTCAAATGGAGGGGAAAAAAGAGCGAAATAATTAATTTAATGAAACAAGATTAAGAACAAAGATTTTCTTATACTTTCCCCAACAGTTTTCCATAGGTTCTCTTTTATTTGGGCGCATTTTTAATGTGTCTGACCAAGATAGAAATATCAAACAAACCAGTACGCGTACAACTCTGAACGCAACTGGTGAACATCTCAGTCTTGACTTGAACGATTCAACAAGACTTTATCTGTTCAAACCTTCACGTTTCATGTCAGTCCACGCTGTTGTTATGCTAATATTTCTGAAGCATATCTTCATTATGACACGTCGAAATACTCAACACAATGGTGGAACAGTGAAGCCACAACTTGAATGGTCCAAGGAGGAGTTTCAACTGCCAACAGCAAAGACAGAATGAAATCTCTGAATACAGTTGAGCAGTTACTAGGAAACGAGAGACACCAGTGCAAGATCAACCTTCGCAGCTGGCCGCTACCGCCGGTCGCAGCAGTCGACAGTTCTTAGGAAACTATTATTATTAGCCTAACTGTTAGACGTCGAGACCCCCCCAACCCCCTTGGGCCAGTCAAGTCACAGCCGCATCATTCAACTTTGTTAGCTGCATAATGAAGACACGATTCAGAAATTACTATAACAATAACATGGGACATGTTTCGGTGGCAGCATGGTCTAACGTACCACTCTCGCGGTAGACTAGTCTTCCCTTCAAATGACGGGGAGATCGGGGTTTGAATGTTGGCTGAGTGTACAGAGGGTGTTTTTACAAAATTGTTTTCCACACTCTCTTCACGCCAATGCGGGTACACTTCTTCTAAATATAGCCTTTCAAATCCCTAAAACCATTAGCATGATTAGTACATAAGCGTATAGCCCGAACGGGTAGTAAGACGCAGTGCTAACAAAAAAATGAATTGAGTTAATCAAGACGTATCCTGCTTTATATGATAATGGCCAGAAATATTGAAAAGGCGCCTGATACTCGTACATTCATTGCCATATGCCCACGTGCAAGGGGGTAAGAACTCTAGTTTCTCTAGGGGGATCCACTAGAAAATGTTATATAATTTTAGTCAATAAAAGTTTTTATGCATACATATAAACACCCTAAGAGTATCCATCAAATTTAAATTGGTCTCGATCCTCCAACCTCGTTTTTCTACGCCCTTGAGCAAATTTTCTTACAAAAAATAGTTAAACAGTATTATTTTTGTGTAAAATACATACAAATATTCATTAAAAAAAACTAGAGCCATTTTCGGAATATTCTAAATTTTCCAAAATACTATTTTATAAATAACCCTTATTTTAAGGGATAGAAGTGAATTTTTTTTTTAAAAAAGGCTGAAATATCAAGTTTGAACGAAATCCATCAAATCGTTTCGGTCGTGGCACCAGGTAGAGATAGACAAACCGAGGGACACACAGAATTTCCAGATACGTATTTTTTTTGTCTCGAAGCACATTAAATGTCAACTATCATTATAATCTCGATGTTGAATATTTATCACAATTACAGTGTGATAAAATTAAAATAGATATGGTCCAAAACAATAGGTTTCAAAAACAATATTATACAATAAAAATACTATATTTTAACTTACATATACGCTATTGTATTATTATTGTTAATATTAGCAGAAATATTGACATACATATTATCCGTGCTAATGAGCACATGCTAAAGAACATTAAGTCTGATTTGACGGCTATAGCGATATAAGGGTTTTAATCCTGAACGAGTGTTCTAAAGGTCATGTTTCCTAAAGTATTTCCAAATCCCCCTCGCAAATGTGGGTACATTTCATCTACATTCTATCTCTATACTTCTTACAACAATAGCTTAATTATTAGTAGTCTACTTATACGTATGGCCGGGTAGTCAAACGCGAGGGGAAAAAAAAATCTCACCTGTTTTGGTGTCTTGTAGGGATTGTGCCTGATGGTGGTTATTTTACTAGCCAGGGCTCAAGCGTGTATTTACGTTTTTTAAGATTTGACATAATTGTGTGTAACTAACAGTCTTTCCCCTGGTTAATTCTTCAAGTAAGGAATTGGGAGTTGATAGCAAGCGTGTTTGCCTACAATTCTTGGACACCAATTCACTCGGCCCATTCGAAAAAATCCTCTGTTATACAATATCATATTGAATGTAGGAAAATAAAAGGATTTTATAGTCGAATAAGCTAATATTAATATAGGAAGTTTTACAAGATGAATCTTGAATACAAATATTACAATATTAATTATATAGAAACTTATTTAGTTGATGGAATATATAATTAAAACTGTAGTAAAAGAAAAATACGCTAATATTATGTTTTTATCATGAGTATTTCCCTTTAAAGGGGGTCTAACGAATTATAGAATGTGATTATTTGTATATAATAAATATGATGGCTTCTTAGGATTCATTTAACCCCCTTTAAAGGGAAATACTCATGATAAAAACATAATATTAGCGTATTTTTCTTTTACTACAGTTTTAATTGTATATTCCATCAACTAAATAAGCTTATATTTAATTAACATTTTAATATTTACAAGATTCATTACCCTGAAAAGTAGCAGTATTACTTTAACAAATTAGAGGGAGGTATTATCTTATAAGCTGCACCATAGAGTAACCCTTCAAAGTAAGCTTTACATATTTTGGGGTAAACGTAGTGTACATTTGAATTTGGTCTTTGTTTTAACTTTATCTAAAAAAAGTATTGGCTAGTTAAATTTGCATGAGCACAATAACATGGCTTTTACTTTAAAAAGCTTAAAACCACTATTTTGAAAATGGCAAAACGTGATCTACAGGAATATGTAATAATAGGTCGTCTTATTAAAAAAAATCAAATAGACCTTAACGTCACCTTAGCAACGCCACCCAAGGTCATACCTGTCTTACTACCTTACTTCCCCCTCAGAACCAAACAACTTTTGTTTAAAACATTTTTTACTACAAAGCGTTGTTTTCGAGATATTTTGGTGGAAAATTTTCAAATGAACAACCGGTATAATATCTATTTATATATTTTATTTCTGTTGTCAACATCCCTTTTTCTCAAATAATACAAACCCTACGGCGATGAATAAGCTATCAGTGGATAGAATTTTTTTTATAGACTTCTGACATAGCATACTCATTTTACGTTAAAACACATTGTTTGTTTAAAATTCAAATTAAAAGAAAATTCTAACAACATTTTTGTATCAATTACTGAAAATAAACTCTCTTTGGTATTTTGTGTATACACTTCCCTGAGAAACTAAATCTTTTTTTTTGGGGGTGTGAGAAAGTTTCTCAAGGGTTTACAAGTATTCTTTATTATCTTACCCGCCTCGGTGGTGTAATTAGCTGACGTGCTAGTTTAGTGTTGAGCTAGACTGCTGAGGACGAGGAGATCGAGGTTCAAATCTCACTCGGGTGAACTGGGGTGATTTTTCCAAAATGGTTTTCCACTCTTCCTCCACGCAAGTGTGGGTCACTTCCTCTATATTCAACCTTCTAAATTTCTAGCCCATTAGTGTAATTAGTACTTAAGCGTATAATCTGAACGAGTAGTAAGACGTGGTGCTAAGTATTATTTATTATCTTACCGGTGGTTTGTAGTTAGTTCGCATATCGATATCAGATTTGCTGAAGTTAATTCAGTTTTTCAAGAATTGTTATGCTCATTATTTAGGACGTAGCTTATATCTATTAATTATTTTTTTTAATAATATATATATTTATATAAATTAATCTTATAGACAAAATGAATATATATTAACACGACTTACAAACTATTGTAACTGTAGAATGGGCACACACCCAGTCCCTTAACCGTCAATTAATCCCTGGGGAAGGGAAGACCCAATTTCACTAACTATAGATTTTACAGCCTTGCCTGGAATCGAATATGGGGTACTTCACTTAGTAGACATAAGCAGGGATTATGTAAACATTTTAATATCATACCAATATATTAGAACTATAAAGCGATTCCTATCAATAATGATTCCAGGAGTTTTCCTCAACAGATTTTCACAAAAAAATCAAAAAACATCTGAATCTATGCTGAGCTTTACTACAAACCATATGACTTAAATAAGCAAAAGAGTTGACTTAGATACCCCCCGCGCCTCCCGGTTACGACACAGAATTTGTATTTACAGAACTGCGTACGTGGCTTTCTGAGTATATAGTCAAGGATCAAGTAGACAATATAGTCTGGTTTTATTCAACCCGATGGTTCCAATCACAACGTTACAGAGTAACAGTTTTTGCAACACTCCACCTCCCGTCCTTGATAGCTTTCATGCTAGCACGGTACGCTTCATGTCTGTCTCTCCTCTTCCCAAACTTTGGTGAGATTATGGGTCAGATGGAAACAATTACCTGCATTAACAGTTAACCACCACTTGTCCGGAAACACTATAGAAGGGAATGACCAGTGGTAAAAAAACATTCGAAAAGAAGAAAGGGCTTTTCCATTAACAGAATTTAGAAACCCTTGAATAGGAGAGGATAAAAGTTTGAAGCCTTTTTAGATAGAGCGCTTGTTCATACAAGGTTTTAAAACAGTGTGAGATGTGTAAGGTGGCTATAACCTTTGTAGTAGAATGTTATTTATTGCCAGCTGTGTGTAATATAGGCGTGTATTACGTGTAAAGTGCTTTATACCTTTGTAGTGAAAGTGTTTGTACCGGTGTGTAATATAGCGTTGTAGTGCATGTAAGGTGTTTTGTGCCTTCGTTATTGTGTATAAAATATGTTACCCTGGTTTATTAGAACAGGTGTGTAGCTTAGTGTGTAATATGACAATGTATTGTGTGTAAGATAAGTTATATTAGTTTAGTAGAACGGGTGTATTGATTGATGTGTGTAATATGACAATATATTGTGTTGTAAGATAAGTTATATTAGTTTAGTAGAACAGGTGTATTGTTTGATGTGTGTAATATGACAATGTATTGTGTGTAAGATAAGTTACACTTGTTCAGTAAAACAGTGTGTAATGCTTGCTGTGTATAAATGTATTGTGTGTAAGATATGTTACACAGGTTTAGTAAAACTGTGCGATGTATTTTACCTAATATATTATGATAATATGCAGTGCTGTAATATAAATGTAGACATACGTTAAAAGGTTTTCAATAGTCATCGGAGTGTGTGCTTGTCATATTAAGGTGGTATGAGACGAGACGCAAGAAAAGGTCAGTGTTTATGTGGTTTTTATAGCAAAACACTATCTTGGCCAAAATTAATAAAATATTGTTTCAGTACAATTATAGAATTTAATTTTCTTCACATGGTGATATCAACAGTTGTTGAATATCGGTCAAAGATATCCTGAAATTTAAAGACAAGTTTTTCTCTTCATATAAAAAGTTTCTCGTCTAATGCCGTTATGCTCCCGATGAATATTCAAGAATTGTTGATATAACCAAGCAAAGAAAATTAGTTTCAATATGGAGCAATAGTTTATTTATTTTGGCTAAAAATGTTTTGATTTAAAATTTAAAAAACACTGGCATTTTCTTGTGTCCCCTTCCATACCACGTTAAAGTAACTATTTTTGGAGAAAATAAGTTATTATTATTATTAGCACCGCGTCTTACTACCCGTTAGGGTTATACGCACTTACGCTATATGTGTAATGGTAGGGTGATTGTGAGATGAAATGGAGAACCTACAGTTTAACGTGGAATCCGAACCATGGTGGAGGCCTGGCATTCTCCACATTCACAAGATGTCTTGTCAGAGGTGAAGAAAGGGTTTGGTAATCAGATAAATATGTGCCGGGACCGAGGATTGAACCCTGAACCCCAGCACAGAGGTCCGACACCTTACCCCTAGACCACCAGGTCACCTACCGACAAAATAAATAAAATGGTGGTCAGTTACTATATTAATTTAAACAGTTCTTTAATTTTTCATTAGAATCTCGGCAATTTGATAAATAACTTTTTGAATTTAAATAAAACGTTCTCATCAAATAACAGTATGTCCATGACAAATATAGTATAAAACTGTTGATATAACTATATGTGTGAAAAACAAACTGAACGTAGTCTCTTTATTAAAGCGATATTTTATTTATTTAGTCAAAAAAGTTATTAAAACTGCAAAATATACTGCTTTTAGCTTGTGTTCCCATCCTGCCCACCTTAGGACTAAAAGGAATGATGATTTAGTGCAAAGGTGCATCAAATGACAGCCATAGTAATCCATTATATACTAAATGTTTGATTTAACTCCTCTTAGGTATATTATGTTTTGGAGTACCGGGAACTCTTATCATCTCTGGCTTTCCGACAACCCTTTAGTCAGGTATTCCCCAAGTTCCTGTCGTCGAATACGTGATTTACTTCAGCAGCCACTACCAAATGTTGAGGAAATTATCCGTTCCCAGGTCGTAATCAGCAGAATTACGAACTTAGTTTAATATGTGAAAAGTTTCCCTAATCTACTGATATACAGCTCTAGGTTTATTACTATAATTATGTTCTTATAGGTTTATGAAGTACTTTAAACATATGGTACTGTTATTTGAATGTGGGGAATGCCAGGCCTCCACCGTGGTTCGGATTCCACGTTAAACTGTAGGTCCTCCATTTCATCTCACAATCACCTATCTCACAATCACCCTACCATTACACATTAGCGTAAGTGCGTATAACCCGAACGGGTGGTAAGACGCGGTGCTAATAATAATACTATACTGTTATTAAAACAAATATTTTACTCAGCAAGAATTAAGATAGTGTAATTTATCTAATAATTTTATTTAAATTTTATGCACTTCTAATGAGTTACAAGTCGGTATTTGAGCTAGTAATGAAAATGCTCATGTTTACATAATTTTCCTATTGCCATAAACAAACACCATCCAACAAGTTAATATTTATATTAATTGTAATATTTATCATTAAAACTATTTCTATATTGCACAGTTATTTGTACGATTTAATTAAATATTTCCTACGCGTATATTAAAAAAACAGCTCACAAAATATTTAAATGTCACATTCTTCCCTGCCAATTTGATACAAGGTAATATTTTACGATTTAAATAATAACAGCAAAACATTATTTCTTTCAATACATTTTTTGAATACACACATGTGTAAGATCAATGATTTTAATAATAATTTAAAACATTAAAATAATTGTTAAATTACTTGATAATATATGATATGAATGTTTATATTACAGATAGCTTACCACACTAACCGGCAATGCACCTGACTACAAACCTAACGGTCCCAGGCTCGATTGGCGGCTAGTACCTTAGGTATTTTTCCCGAAAGTGGAATTATCCTTATGGTAATCGAAGTTTGGTTAATTAGGCTTAATATAGTTTAAGATCATATTACTGGCACCACTCGTTAATCACTTTCATCACATCATCTCACACGCTTAAAGCATTAAAAAAAATATGACATGTGTGTTGTAGAGCTGACTAGATTGGACTAGACCAAATTGTTACATCCTACCGCTTGTAGGATGAACCGATAAAGCATGATGTTTTTAGGCATTACTTGTTTTCATTCTTCTTAACCCATACGATGCATCGACCTTGGATAGATTTCATCCTTCACAGTTCGCGCGCAGATATTGTCAGCTAACCTCACCTAGCCTAACCTAAAACTGTTTTGGTCTAATAAAATTGTAGGTTATATTAATTTATCCTATGAGCTAAGCCACAATTTCAAGATTAACGAATTTAGACTTTTGAGGCTTTTAGGATATACCAATTCAACCTAGTCCTATCTAGTTTGTCCTGGAATCGGGTTTGTACGGTAATATATATTTCAATGCAGCAGTCTATAACTGTTATCCAAACATTTATTTTTCATTTCTTAGTGCTTTATATAAAATTTATACTCTTTTAACCAAAATTAAAAAATCGTTCTCAACAATTAAAATAGGGGCCTACATTTTTTTCCAATTCGCACTAAGCCACAATGTCAAGATTAACGAATTTAGACTAGATTTAACTAGTACATCCTGAGGCTCTTAGGATATACCAATTCAACCTAGTCCTATATAGTTTGTCCTGGAATCGGGTTTGTACGGTAATATGTATTTCAATGCAGCAATCTATAACTGTTATCCAAACATTTATTTTTCATTTTTTAGTGCTTTATATAAAATTTATATTCATTTAACCAAAATTAAAAAATTTGTTCTCAACAATTAAAATATGGGCCTACATTTTTTTCCAATTCACAAGATGGCCGACGCTTCGAAGTATATATCTTAAACCACTTGTTCAGTTTTCAATTTATTTATTTTAAATGAAAGATCTTTATATTATCTTTAAGATGAGTGTATACAAGTTTCCGATTAGTCAATAATTACTTAGTTATATAAAAAAAACAAGTCATCATATTTTTTATTATTTCTGTCATAACTTTCTATTCATTGATTAAAAAAAAATCAAGTAAAAGTATTTTATTGCTTGGTGGATATACAGGAGTTTTCCACTATAGGCCAAATGTACTCTATAATTATGAAAATCAGACTTTATTCGTTGAGGAAATGTGCAATCACGAAGAAGAAGATATTAAGATGTTTGTTAATGTACTTGATGCAGTGAAGACAGGTTTCAAGTCTGTTTACATTCGCACAGTAGACACAGATGCGTTTGTGTTGGTTATGTGACATTTTTTCACATTCTCAAAAGCGGGTCGTGCTGAACTGAGAGTAAACTTTGGTTGCGGAAAGATATTTAAGACCACTGCAGTTCATGATATAACTCAAAACCTTAGCAAAAAGAAGTCCGTGCCTTTGCGTGGATTTCACGCATTCTTTGGGTGTGATAGTACATACTTTTTTGCAGGCCGAGGTTAAATATCAATGTGGAACAAATTGAGGGAATTCCTTGAAGTGACTGAGGTTTTTTGGGTCCTATCACACCCTCAAGACAATTTGTCTGGTGCCATCTTCAATCTCCTCCAAAGGTACCTAGCTACATGCTACAGCGCAACAAGAGACTGCCCTTCTGTAAATGATGCACGTTTGAATCTCTTCACAAAATAAATAAATATGGAAAGTAACCCACCCACCACCGATGCTCTGAAGTTGCATGTCCTACACAGCTGCTACCAGGGTGGTCACAAGTTGGGACAGATAAAGACAATTATTGAAATACCAGACATCTCTCTTTGGAGATGGAACAACATAAACAATATCTACAACCCCGTCTAGACAATCCAGCCTGAAGTTTCTTTGGCTCAAAGGGAGTTAGTTTGCTGTCAATGTAAAAAAAAGGTGCTCTGAACGTCACTGCAACTGTTGCAAACATGACCTGCCCTGCATTAGATTATGCAAAATATGCCAGGGAAAGTGAAATAATGCTTAAGATATTAGTCACTGTATTTGACATTGTTCTCTCAAAGTACGGTTACTCTAGAGCCTAGGTTAATTTTATTAATTTGGTTTGACAAAACTTTGTTTTTATTTCAATATTATTTTACAATTATTATTAAACTTTGTTTGGTATTTTATTAGGTTAAAGACCAAATAGTTGGTGCAATTTGTCATCGAGAAATTAAACAAACTTGCCTAATTTGTATGTGCCATTAGTTTAGTAATTTTTCTTTTCAATACTACACACTGAAAATTTTCCTTATTAAAAATATATGGTCACATAAGTTACTAAATAAAATGTAACTTCACTTAGCTCAGCAACTTTATAAAACTCCATTGTAAGCAAAATTACAGTTGTTAAGTACATTAAACAAATAATAAAAATACATGATATGACACCTATATAATTAACTACAGTTATTTTAACCAGACATACCTTACTTCCTTGTTGTTATAAAATAAATTGGGGTTGGGATGGAAATAGAATTTTAAGTTTATGGGTGCAGAAACAAGGTAGGTTATGTTGAAAGAGTAAAAGGAGGTTTTAAAATACATGATTTCTATAGATTCCAGCAAAAACGCAACGAGATGGTGCGGAGAAACAAAGCAGTCTGCCCTCTAGTTGTGTTTTATCAAGGATTACGGCCTTGCAGCTTGTCATACGAAAACGTACAGTGCGTTTATTTTAGAAACTAAGCAATAAAAAACTTTTATTTGAAACATTTTTTGATTTGACTAATGAATAGAAAGTTATGACAGAAATAATAAAAAATGTTATCACTCGTTATTGATATTTGTTATATAAAACTAAGTAATTATCGACTAATTGGAAACTTGTATACACTCATCTTGAATATAATTTAAAGAGCTTTCATTTAAAATAAAGCAATTGAATATATATATACATACATACGGAAAAAAGCACTTCAAAGCGTCGACCATCTCGATGACGTCATAACTCCTGTCACTGGAGGAATTTTTTTGGCTTCCATATTTGAAAATACATATCTTAGATCCAGCCCTCTTTAAAATTTCGTGTTTGTATCAAAAGGTGCAGTATCAATTCCCTACGCCACTCAGCTATTATAGGCTATGACTGGTTGAGAGGTCGTGACGTAGCTTTTGTCCATTCCATCAGTGAACGTATGAATTAGGCTTGACCTGAACTGATGGAGGGGCTATACATGCGCCGACAAGTAGTGATTGACGGTTTACCACTACATTGCAGAGTCATAACTGATACTATGGTTTCTATTGACTGATCGAAAACATTTCTTTGTGATATAGTTAGTTCTGAACTGTGGCAGGGGGAAAATAGTACTAGTAGCAGAATCTTTTCTACAACAGTAGCGAGTCACGTTTCTTACCAAGACGAGAGCAAGAAATACTATTTACCTTATTTACCCCACCCACACTAAACATAACATAATTTGCACCGATGTTATTACAGCATGTTGCGGTAATCTGTTAGACACATTTGAATATTCATATATTAGCACCACGTACCTGTTCGGGTTATACGAATATGTACTAATTATCCAAATGTGTTAGGGATTAGAAAGGTTGAATTTAGAGGACATGTAGCAACATTTTTGTGAAATACCATTAAGGAAAAACACTCTCAGTACAGGGATTCGTACCCAAGATCTCCACGTATTCTACAATCTAGTCTATTGTGAGAGTGATGCCTTAGAGTTGAGACCATGCGGCCACCAAATCAGGTATTTTAAAATTAATTAATTTTTTTTTTGATGTTCTCACATGTTCATACAAGCTCATATTATAACACGACTTAGAAAACTATTTCATTAATTGATTTATTTTTTTATACGCTACAAATCTCAGCTCACGGCTTGCCTTACAATTTGAGAGTTTCTTATGCTAATATTATTCTAGATATTTTAAGAGATTGACTAGTAAATTATTAGTACTTAATGTTAAAACTTATTTCTAATAACTTGTTGGGTGACCTGGCGTTCTAGGGGTAAGGTGTCAGACTTCTGTGCCGGGGGTCCGGGGTTCAATCCTCGGTCCCGGCACAGATTTATCTGATTATTAAACCCATCCTTCACCTCTGACAAGATGTGTATTAATCACAACTTGTGAACGTGGGGAATGCCAGGCCTCCACCGTGGTTCGGATTCCACATTAAACTGTAGGTCCTCCATTTCATCTCACAATCACCCTACCATTATTTACACATTAGCGTAAGTGCGTATAACCCGGACGGGTAGTAAGACGCGGTGCTAATAATAATAATAATAATAATAATAATAATAACTTATTAACTTGAATTTTTCTCAGGTTCTCTAAGTCTTGCAGCCAGATACTTTAACCACTCGGCTAAGGTGTTGAGTATGCACTTTGAATACTTAAACACTTACTATTTTTGATTGAATTTATCTATCTAATCAGTAAACCAAGACACGAAAGGCCTAGAAATAGGAAGTAAGTATTCGAGAGGATGAAAGATCAGGTCGGCGAGAGAAAGACTTGATATTCATCTGGTGTCGTTGCCACCGTCTTAGAACAGTTCGAGATAAATCTCCAGTCAGTCAAGCAGATCATAGGGTTTCGACATTTTCCTCAAAATAAAGAAAACATAGTTATCTATTACTTTGATGTGAATCCATCCAGAGGATTCAGGTGACCTGGGTTAGTGATATTTTAAGGGCTCCTTTTCACACAAAATAGTTACAAAATAACTTGTGATTTATTTAGGGGTGATTAAGAGGAACTTAAAGTAAAGGTAAATATTAATGCAGTTTTTAAAGAATTATTATTTTTTGGCCAAAATAAATACATTAGGGTCCTGTACCTTTTATTTACTATAGCATATAGTTAAGGTATAGCACATATGATAGCGACCCTAATGAGTTAGGAATGAGAAAAGACGCATTTTAGAGGTTGTAATCCAGCATTTGCGTGGAAGAAGAATAGGAAACCATTTAGAAAAAAACACCCTCAGTAGACCCGACCGGGATTCGAATCCTGATCTCCCCGTCATCAAGAGTGACGCCTTAAAGCTGGTATCCATTTGTTGCGTATCAGCGTATAGTGTCACCTTTGCGTATCAGTGGAGCGGAGTGGAGTGGAGCGCATAGTGGCTTGTCGAATGTGATACAAAGATACACAACGTGCCCGATCGGTTATTCGTCGGATTTTCGCCGTCACATCAAAGAAATTATACGGAACAAGATTGAAATACGTATATGTGGACGGGCTACTATTTTACCACGTTGCACGCTTATTCCTGTCGAGGACACCAGCAGAAACCTTGTGTAGAGATTTGGTTTTTTTAGTATGGTTTTTTCGTTTTTTGTTGTTATTACTTTATTTATGGCCCAATGGAGTGGAGTAAGGGGGGTATAGTACGATTTATAGAAACATACATGTACGAGTAGTTCGTAGTATCTTGTTTAGACATTTTGGACTCAAATGAAGATAACAAAAACTCAGTTGGGTGCA
Organism: Timema douglasi; assembly: GCA_901482245.1. Classification (NCBI taxonomy): domain Eukaryota; kingdom Metazoa; phylum Arthropoda; class Insecta; order Phasmatodea; family Timematidae; genus Timema; species Timema douglasi. The sequence goes on along the minus strand of CABEEJ010000017.1, from coordinate 2,275 downwards.
TCTTGGTGGCATTTTTATACAATCCACCGACACACTGGAAATTTAAGTCGGCCAATAAACTTTTTCCACTGTACACTTCCCTGCTTTCACACCATTTTGACACCCACCAACGAAATGGTTTTCTTTTCTTATTTTTCAAAATCAAATAATGACTAAAAACGTAAGAGGCTGCTGCTATTTGAAGGGGTATATTCACTGCTGCAAAATAACTAGAACTGAACATTCAAGTTTGATATGTATCGTAGTCCTGTGTCCTCAATTTGAATATGGATACGCGGTGATGATACGAAAAAGTCAGACAGTGTTGCGCCGTATCGTATCATTAGATTATGTGCAACGATAGCACGATACGCGGATACGCATTAGTGGATACCCGCCTTAAGACCTGAGCTTCGGGTGATGAAGCGGGTAAATACATTATAGTTTCAGTTAATATGTTTAGTTTAATTTTATTCTCATAGTTATAGCCTAAATAGTTGTGCCATTCGTTTTATATGAATTAATATATGTTTATGTTCGTTCTAAGATATTGATTTCTATTTAGGGTAATGTTTTATTGTATGTTTATACATCATAGTCGACCTCCGTGGTTTTAGAGTAAAGTTTTTGCCTCAGTACCCGATGATCGTGGGATCAAAACCAGCTGGGGTCTACGGATTTTTCTTTAACGATACAAATCTGTAGCACAACTTCCTTCGAAGGGGGAATTAAAACTGGCTGTCCCATGTCGATTGTGGCATGTGAAAAAACCCTGTACAATATGTGAAAATTCCTTTCCTGGCAAAATTGGTAGGTCCTTTCGTTCTCGCTCATAGAAATTCTCGTGTGCTGTTATAATCAATCGGTTCAGAAAGTACATGTTAAATACCCCAAATAAATAAAAATTAAATACAAATCATATTTTAATTTGATATATTTATTTTTATGTGTATTTAAGCTAAAGTACCATTATGTGTCGATGTCTTTCTAAACGGGGTGAGAAGGGTAGTGGGGCCTGAGCGTGTGACCTTTTGGATTGTTAAGTAGTGTCATACGAGGGTATGCTAAGACCGACAAGAGGCCTATTTGGTCAGTTCTACTATAGTTTCATATCTAAGAAGGGCAGGCGCTCTATCAGTAGCCTATAATATAGTGCTATGGGATCCTTTCTATTGTTTATATTTCGGTATAATTAATAATTTGTCGACTAAGTCAAATGTTCATTTTAAATATAAGTAATATTATAAAAAAGTTTTAGCTATTAATTACTTACTCTTTGGCACTAGGAACTCAAAAGTTCCTTGCCGCTCTTACAAAATCACGCCACCCATCCCTGAGTTAGCTCTATCCAGTTCTTTCTCTTTCAGTTCCATTTTAATGTTATCTTCGCATCCTGCTTATAGGAATTCCCAATGGTCTCTTCCTATTGAGTTTGCCACAGCTAAACTGTAATTAGTTTCACACAAAGCAATATAAAACCACAGTACGATCCAATTTAATTTGCTTTTAATTATAGCTAGACGAGTTCTTCTGGGTAGTATGTGATTGCCAAGGATTCCTATAGTAGGATTCTGGTAGGAAAAACAGTATTTAAAAGTTAGAAAAGTTATTAAAACACTTTTAATACATTAATACGTCAGGATGTGCCATTTTAGATAGATATGATGAATATCTTCAAACTAATATTAATAAAGATTAAAACGTTATCAAAACTGACCGCAAAAAAAAGTATTTTCTAATTTGTTCTTCTTTTGAAAATTTGACTATAAATGTGAACTGTTACATCGTTATTGAATATTTGTCAAGAACATAGTACATAGTTACATTTGATTTTTTTTTAAATTCTGTAACGTTCATGACAGATATTCAATAAATACGAAACTATTATATGTAGGTAATTAAATTAAGTGCATCTACTGAAGAAACACTTTATTTAATTTAGGATACATTTTTTTGTTACAAAACGTACTGACTTAAACTCACCCTCCCTTCCAGTGCACTTTAATTTTTTACTAACACAATGTGTAAATAATATACACAATATTATACAAGTTTCCTTCTATTACTAAACTTCATCCTTTTTTTAAATCTTTTCTAAGATAAGAATCTGGTCCGGAAAATAAGAAACAAACAAGATCTCCCTTTGCGTGCATGTGTTGCTACTGCGGCAATACTTGCAGCTGTAATAGAGAGATGTTGGGTTGATGGGTTGCAAGAGAAGCTTGGCTCCCAAAGGAACGTGCCTTCTGTATGGATATACTCAAACATAAGGGGTCATCCATAAACCACGTAAAAG
>CABEEJ010000016.1:605251-686933 GCA_901482245.1 Timema douglasi | reverse complement strand
TTGTTTTTTGACCAAATAAAATTGTTATGTTCAACCAAGTAAATCTTTACCTAATTTACTGCCTCTCTCACCTTATAGAGATTAAGTGGGGGGTTGCACTTTATTCTTATATATTTGTATACATAGACAAAAAACATCAACAGATTATATTCAATGAGAAGAATAGTGTTTTGACTAATTTTCAAAATTAATTTGGCTCATTATTTTATTTAGCAGGATTGTGTTAATACAATGAACGATGTCCAGCATGTTTAATTCTATTAAACTAACACAACCTTTGAGTTACTACATCAAAAATATGATAGTTTTATTCGGTGTTTCAGGCTTTATTAATTGAAGATAATTTTAAATGTTATAAATTAAGAGAAAAATATGTTCACGGTTGACTCAAAATATTAAAAGAAAAATTATTATATTTTAACAAAGCTTGTTATTATAGTTCACTCAAAGCATAAATTATATAATTATGATGACGTTATTTATGTGGGAAGTATACTCAAAATCTTTAACCCCAACGGGATTCGAAGCCAACAATGCTTCTAAAAAGTAGCCGAGTGGCGTTCAAAGTCTCAACGCCTTAGCGGTTTTACGCAAGGCCACGAGTGAAAGAAAAATGAAGTGATTTACGTTTGAGACCCTTGTGGAGAGGACCTCTCTACCCAGAAACGTGAACATAAAAGTCCAAACCAATTAAACCCTTGTGTGGTTCGATGTGTCCGGAGAGACAATAACCCGTGCACGATGGTTGAGGGAGGGAGAGGGGGGCTGTTAAACGTCATCGAAAGATTGTTTAGAGATGTGTGGTTGGGTGGATGTGCATAAGCCTGCCATTTTCTCAGAACTTTAAGGAGATGAGTGTGGAAGATAGACTTTAACCTTGATGATGGGAGATTCAATTTGGAAAATGTACGATTGAATATATATTCCCCCTTCACCCACCCCCNAAATGTACGATTGAATATATATTCCCCCTTCACCCACCCCCACCCCACTTCGTCTTAGTAACCATTCGGGCTATAGGCATGTATTAATTACACTATTGGAAATGTGCCCGTATTTGTGTGAAGTTAGGGTAGGAAACCACTTGAGAAAAATCATCCTCAGTACATAGAAACTGGGATTCGAACCCCTATCCCAGCGTAGTGGCAGCCCAGTTTAGCACGAGTGTGACGCGTTAGACCCTGCGATCACCGAAGCGGATAACTGTACTGTTAGGCCTGGATACTTAATATGTTTTATTAATTGTAGTACATTACATCCAACTTGAAAATTCCACAAACCCCTACTTTTTCTAGTAAAAAAATTAATATTTTTTCATTATTTACGAGTCTAATTATTTGAGAGAAAGTACATTTCATGTAGCTTACAACGAAAATAACCTACAGTCAAATTTTTATAAGAATATCTGAGAGTGGAGAAATTACTAGATACATTCACGTATTCATACGTTAAGCCTTTTGATCTGCAGCTGTCATTTTTAATAGATATTATCAATATCTATAAAATAACAATAAAAATATTATTAAATGTTAGCCATGTTGTCTTAAAATGTTTGTTTTCTAAAAGTTCTTCCCTACCAGAATCTCATTTAATAATACTAGCACCCACTTCGGTGGCCGCGTGGTCTAAGACACTACTCTCGCACTAAATGACTTTCGAAGTAAAGAAGATCGGGGTTCAAACCCGGTCTGATGTATTGAGGGTGGTTTTTCCTCCCTCCACGTAAATGCGGGTATATTTCGTTTAGAATTCAACCATCCTAATCCCTAACACATTAGCATAGCTATGCATAGGCGTATAACCCGAACGGGTACTAAGAAGTGGTGCTAAAAAAATGCGGTGTTACAAAAAAAACTGCTAGCGAGGTTAGACATGAAACCTTTTTCGCTATTACCATATAAAACATATACTTCTCACCTTACACCTCTTACAATACGCTGTTTCCATGTTGAACAAACTAAACTTCAAGTTTTAGGTTTACATGTATTTCTAGTAAACACATTTATTATTAAGGCGATGGGATAATTTCGGACATAGTAAATTATACAATAAAATAATAGTTAAGGATTAAGCTGTCGAAACAAGGTTCGTTTGGCCAATATTTTATATTATAGAAGAATGAATCATTGGGGTAGAAATTTCTGATGTAAAAGCAAGTTTGGTTCAAATGTTTCGGAGTTCACTTTGAATGTTACCTCAGGCACTAAGAATTAAAGACTTTTCTTTTAATTCTCTAAGTGATGAGAATTGAAGAATATTACGAAGAATAATAATTTAATTAATTTAATTATTAATGAATTGCGTATAGTAATTCGAGCGGAGCATTAATATGATGTATTAATCACAACTTGTGAATGTGGGGAATGCCAGGCCTCCACCATGGTTCAGTTTCCACGTTAAACTGTAGGTCCTTCATTTCATCTCACAATCACCCTGCCATTTACACATTAGCGTAATTGCGTATAACCCAAACGGTTAGTAAGACGCGGTGCTAATAATAATAATAATAATAATAATATGATGGTTTTTAATACAAAATCTAATAATAATTGGTCAAACCACTAGCTTAAGGTTATTAACAACATTGGTTTGTATTATAGAAGCTTAAATAGGATAACTAATAAATTGGTGGGGGTTTTTTTAGCTCATATATCATATTATTTATATTTTTATGAAATAGTGGTTTAATTTTTATGATCTTTACGTTACTAAATAAATCCTACGGTGTTTCTCATAAACTTTTGTTGATTGGCTTATTTAATGCACAATTATGTTATTAATGTTGATGAATTAGTGAAACTATTAACCAAGTTTATCAAATTATATCTAGATAATTATTTTAAAGTTAATTTATGTTTTATAAAATAAATGTAATAATAACTATCATTATGTTTTTCAGTTAGATAAAATTGTGAATTAATTGCTCATGATGTATTTTTTGGTATATTACAAATTATGAGCACTATTTTTATTTAAAAATGCGTTTGTATTATATTATGTGCCGAAACAGAGGCTAAGATAGAATGTTGTTTTCTAGGGATTGTCATGACATCTGTTGACTAAAGAACAAACTACGTTTAGCGTGACCGGCTGTATGTCGTCGATAACAATATTGTTAACGTTTATGTTAAGGCTGGAGGGGCTTATATTCATGCATAATGCATAAGTAATAATGAATATTGTATAATGCTGTGTTTAGTATTTATCATAATGTTTTTCAACTTATTGTATACTATACGCCAATAGTACATAGTACGTAATAAGTTAAAACACATTCTTTTTAATTATAGCGTTCAAAATTGTTACCTAGAGTCCAATAATAATAGAAGTGGTGGGTCCATCCTTAAACTACCTAAGGGTTTTATTCGGGGTGGGGTTAGTATAGAGAAAAGCTTTTTTTGCACACGTTACAAAAAGTATGATGTGAACTACCAAACTATTTTGTCTAAATATACCTAGCAAAATGTTTTGTTGTATCAACAAAAAATTACTGTCAAATTTTTTGTATATAGTAAAAAATCATTTTGTAATATGGTTTCTTACGTTTACTTACGAGGTGACGGGATTGTCAAAATCCATCTCACGTAAGATTTTTATCAATGTTTATGGTGAGACAAAATCTGATTTTTTTTATCATAAAATAAATAGGCCTATATTATTTATAAGATTTCACTTAGATTTCATTTACTTACTGCAATTAAAGTATTCTAAAGTTTCATATCACTTGCTTTATTACCAATCATTATATATAAAAATAAATAAACGATTAAATTAATTATCTATTTTACAGGATCTTAAAAAAATACGTAAGATAGAGGGGGAAGAGAGGGAACTGAAAATCTTACGATCCCTTACGTGAGGGTAGAGGGGGTTCTAAAATCATGAGGAAAGAAAGGCCTTACGTAACTATAACTAGCTAACACAGGGGCGGATCCACAATGTCTGTGGGGGGGTGAGAGGGGAGGTGTGGATGCTCTCACGGGATTGGGTCGAGGGAGGTTCCCCTCAAGAAATTTTGACAGAAAAATACTTCAAAATTTGAGAGTAAATCTTAAAGTAACTTTTCGGTGTAATGCTAGACTTGAGAATAATCCTCAAATGAAAGATATAACTCGAAATTTGCGATTAGTATTGAAATTTACTAAAACCAAATAATAAGAACATAGACAAATAGTGATTATTAAGAGGGAAATAAGTTTAAACATTATAACAATTAGCATATACATAGTTTTTTTTAGCTATTCAATCAATCGATATTTTAATTATTAATATAAAATATTATAATAGATCCATGACGGCGAACTAGTAATGAAAAACTCAAACTGATTGGCAAACAACATTGGCAGCAAGATACCTCGCGTTTGACGACAGAATGGCACGAAATGGATGGGGTTTTACTCCGTAGTGTGATACTAGGGAAAGGTAGGATCTCAAAGCTGCGCAAATTAAATTTGGGTAATTTCATTAATGCCTATGTTCACCGTTTTAATATTTAATGCACTTATTGTCTTAAGTATGTAATTACCGTATATTAATCATTTAATAATATTACCAATAACTATCTGGTTATGGATATATTATTACGTGACAATAAAACTAGTAGTGACTTTAACGTTGATTTGATTGGTTTAATTTATTTAGAGGCGTGTGCGCCCCCCTCCTGGATCTGCCCCTAAGCTGACAGCTAACAGAAGATGTAAAAACTTTAAGAGTTAAGTTAAGAGTCTGTAATCCTTTATTTATAAACTATTATACTAGATTCGAAGAAAACGAACCCAGACTCTTTTAAACGTGTCTCTTTCCTTTTGATTAAGCTCTCTCCTTGACAACCCTAAGCCCCTTAGCTGTGAGGTTGTTGGCTACCTGCTGAACAAAGATGAAGAGAGAGCGAGAGAGAAAGAACAGAGAGAGCAAAAAATGGCAAGCACATCAATCCCGCAGTCTAACACTAATCTCGTTACAAGATGTTTAGTAAATTTAACAAATTTAGACAAATACATGTTTTTTTCCCCATATAAAACAAGTATATATTTCTTTAAATTTACATAACGGAAATATTTACTAAAAAACTGTACACACAAACTTAATTAAGGGGAGGTCAAAGGTAATTCGAATTAAGGTCCTATGTTTGCAGTTTTTATTAATAAAAAACTATATATGGGTTAAAATAGAATAGTACTTTAGTAGATACATTTTGAATATTTTTTTTATATATTCTAAACTATTTTCTTGAATATTTGTCATGAGCATTAAACAAAATTTGAACAAAAATATTTTAAATTAATAGAAAACGCCATGTTCAGTAATATTGCCACAACAAATATTTCATAATTGTTAGGATTATACTATGTTTTTGTGACGAAAATTAAATCATATCATTATTTTACTATGTCCCCCCCNCCCCCCCCCCCCCCATATCTACAAATCTTTATTTGATAAAAAAAAAACTAATTTAACTGCCCTATCACGCTGAATATATGGTAGTGAGTTTATGTAAATATGTAGTCCTCTCAAGAGCCCCTTTGCCCCGCAGATAACACCTAACGAAGGAAGGAAATATAGATTTAATCAGACGTTACATCGTAGTGGGGTTTTCTGTATTACACTTACAAAACACATTAAGGGAGACCAGTGAAACCGTTTAACAATATTACATTTTGTTATCTATAAGAAATATAAATCCCGGCCTATACATATGGTGGTCATTGATCCTTGCTACTCATCTAGAGGTCCTGGGTTCGATTCCCGATGGTACCATATGTATTTTTTACGAAGCTAATTGTTCTTATGGATGCTATGGTCTGGTTAGTTAGGCTTAAATTAGACTTAAGATCTATACTGATAGCACATAATCATCATCATCACCTCATCTCATCAGGCCGAAGTAACCTCATCTACATGCTGGCTCAACTTCAGCAGACGGTTACATATCCGCCACTGCCAGTCGAAGTCCAGGAATGTCTAACTGACAAACTCTAGTGGCATACCATGTGATACGCTAAAATAATAGCAATAATTTTAAAATTAAAGATCTATCAAAGTGATCCCAAATGTACTAAACTGAATAAACCAGTCCCCGAGATCTGCGGCTAGCCTCCCTAACCACCCGACCAAGAAGACGAGTTAAATGTGTGCCCATTGAACAGAATGCGATCTAATTTAATCAAATGCGTAACATATTTATGTAGGCTGAATTTTATCAGGTACCACAAATCACATAACCTGACGCGTTAGTCTTGTAATATACTGGATTATCACTTATGGGAGGTTGGGCTTCAAATCCAGCTCAGATATAATGGTGTTATTTAATGTGGTTTCTCATTCCTCTTTCTACTCTCATTCTAATCATGCTTACCCCCAAACTAAGCCATTAAATAACTATTGTGAGTCAAATGTATTCATTAAAATTACAAATATATTTTCAAGCCAAAATAAAACTGAAAACTCAACTTAAATAGTAAAGATTTGTTTCGTTTTCTTTGAACTTGAAAATGTCTAATGAAACTTATGTGTTGTGATAATTAATTTTATTGTAGTGTGATAATAGCTCGAGGGGTTGATTACTTTTGACTTTCCGTTTACGGTGTATGTATTTTAGTTGAATGTTGATAAGTAATTGTGTATTAATCACGTCTTGTGAATGTGAGGAATGCCAGGCCTCCACCGTGGTTCGGATCCCACGTTAAACTGTAGGTCCTCCATTTCATCTCACAATCACCCTACCATTACACATTAGCGTAAGTGCGTATAACCCGAACGGGTAGTAAGACGCGGTGCTAATAATAATAATAATAATAATAATAAGTAATTGTGAAATACGTACCAATAAAAGTGTTCCTCTATCATACGCACTGTTTAGCTCTATTCTTTCTTTAGAACAAAACGTGATTGAGTCACTGATACGTGAATATGAATGACACAACGTAATGCCATTAAATCCTTAGTTTTATGTGAGGGAAACAATACAAAAAGGTAATTTTTATGCTACTTAGACCAGTGGTTCTCAAATAGTGTGCCGCTAAATTTAGGTCGTTATTTTACTGAAAATTTAATAAATATATTAATAGGAAAAATAAAAGCTAAATAAATGAAAATTTAAGTTATTTATTTAAATATTTGAAAGAGTAAATATAAAATAATAATTTAAGTTAATGAGACACATGGGCTTGTCTTTTCTTGCACAAAACCTCTATTCTGGGCTATATTGATGATAAACGGACACAAATGTCCAAAGTAGTAGAAAAGGGTGCTAGCGTAGTTACAGCGTATTCCGCTAGTACTGGGTAGTCCTCCTTAACTTAGCCAGTGGTAGTTAGTTATTTGTGTTTCACTGCAGGGTGCTGTCTGTCTGCAGTTCAGTGAGTGGTTCAAGCGGGAGTTGGGTTGTTGTTGCCTCAAGCGATACTGCATACGGACTACGCACCCACTCATATTCGTTGACGGAGAGAGAAGGCAAGTAAACCCTGATTTCTAAAGGAAGCCCACTTTTAACCATCACTAAAATCTGGCATTGTATGGATATGTTTTATTTGATATATCAATTAAAATTTATCAAATGCTTCCAATAATACTTTCTTATAGAGTAGTGTGTAATTTTTTAATGTCATTAATTAAACGAACTAAGAGTAATAGAGTGTAACATTTCTATTTACGACATTATGGCAACCAAAGCTTCTAGTTTTAAAATATAAGGCTTAAAGTTCAATCTTGATATAATTTCTCTTTGAGGATCTACTTCAACTGTGAGAGGAAACATTTGCAACTGCTTCTTTTCTATTGGTAGTTTCCACAGTTTAAGCTTCTTTAAGAAGCCATTAGGTTTGTCATTTGATGTTAATATATTTTCTTCTTTGCCTTTCATACTTGAATTCATGATATTTAAATGGCTGAAAATATTAGCTTGGTACACCACTCTTCATCACTAAAGTGGTAAATAAATTCCAGATTTTCAGGAGAAAAGAGGTTAAGTAACTCATTCTTATGTTAATAAAATCTTGTGAGAACCTTTTCCTTCAAAAACACCTTTAAGTTAGGTTGGAGAGTTTTAGCCATTAGAGCTTCACGATGTATCATGGATAGATGAGTAGGGCCTGCGTTCAAAATTTCTTGTTTTAGTTTTACAATGAAACCTTTGAATCTTCCTGTCATTGCTGGTGTAGGCCTACGTATGTGCAAACAAATTACAATTTTCCCAGCACAATTGATTATTTTCTAAGGTCTTGGGGATGGAGTTGAATATATCTCATCCTATTGACGTGTTAAGTAATCCTGTGCGTGACAAAAAATAATTGTTCAATCGTCAGCAAATCTGGTATAGCTCGCTACAAGACATTTTTGGCTGATGTCTGTTGACTCATCCAGCTGCAGGGCGGAATATTCATCACTTCATCACTCAATTTTTCAGATATATTTTTCGCAATATCTGAAGACATATCATCAATATGAAGATGAATTGTATCGTTTTAAAATGGTACTAAAGATACTTTATTCACATCTGGGTCTCCTAAAATTGTTTTAGTAATAAAAGGCAAGATCAAATCCTTAGCAATATTGTGAGGCTGCATCTTCATTGATACTATCTTAGCCACTTTGTGGCTGACTTCTTGGGCTTTTTCAGCTATAGTTCCTTTTTCCATAGATTTAGCTTGTTTTACATCAGATAATAACAAATGGCTAAAATAGATAGTTATTATCTTACCCGTCAAATGTCTCTATTTTGTATTTATATGTATTTTTAATGTACTCGGAAACATACTCTAGTTACTAAGTCCCCCCCTCTCTCCCCCGCACACCACACATTCATGAATAGGAAACTTTTCAGGGTCGGTATGCGTGAATTCAAAGTTCAGGCAACCGTCGTTGTAGTTTCAAGTTTATTATTATTAGCACCGCGTCTTACTACCCGTTCGGGTTATACTTACGCTAATGTGTAATGGTAGGGTGATTGTGAGATGAAATGAAGGACCTACAGTTTAACGTGGAATCCGAACCACGGTGGAGGCCTGGCATTCCCCACATTCACAAGATGTCTTGTCAGAGGTGAAGGAAGGGTTTGGTAATCAGATAAATTTGTGCCGGGACCGAGGATTGAACCCCGGCCGCCAGCACAGAAGTCTGACACCTTACCCTTAGACCACCAGGTCTAGTTGCAAGTTGTACCAAGGAACGGTATGACAGACGCAGAAGATTGCATGTAATTCACACTTGCAACTGGTTCGTTTCCATTCTCATTTTCGTTCCCACTTTGATATTCCACACATTAATTAGTACCCTTTTTCCTTTTGACCAAAAACTTACCTATTTTAACATTAAAATCTCACAAGAAATAAAAACATAACTTGAATACAGGTCATGGTACTCAATAAATGCAAAACACATCAAACATTCAGCAGACAGCTCTCACTATACATTCGACAAGAATGGTCATGTTATTGGGCTAGCAGCGGATGCGCGTCTGACGTCATCTCAAAGTTGTGCCAACCTAAGCGATCGGTGGGACACGATTCATCTCGAGGATATATAAATATTACTGTATCACAAGGGAAAAAAAGTTTGAGAACCATTTATTTGGTTTGTAATATATATGATAGCGTCCCGTTTACAAAAATGAATGTCTGATACGAAGTGTTTTCAACTAATGTTCTATTTTTTTACTAACAAACTGTACATTGTTAATTATTTCCTGTACTCCTCTGGCCGATAACATTGTTATCAGACGGTAAAAAACAGTGACAGTGTTAATGACACATTCTTTTTAAAATGTGGTTTTTAATGACTTAGTTATTACTTTCCTCTGAAAGTGAACTATTTTTACGACCTCACGTTATAGCTACGAGCTTAACTTTCGGTTGACCTAGCTCGGTGATCGCATTCAACCAAAGTCTGGTTTGTCAGTAACGAGACAAGACGGTAGATGTTTGAATACCGGCTGGGAATGGCAATTATTAATTGGTTTCTCACTCTCTTCCCATGCAAATGTGAGTACATTTCCTAAAATAAAAGCAATGACGAGGATATATTTAATGTCATAATACTTTTACCATTTGTTGAACTAGTGGGCACCTCTTTGTGCTGATTCAGGATAACCGTAGCTAACGCATACTGTACAATATACGGGTGCATTTTAAGGAACTTAAAAGTTAAAACTAAACAATACACCAGTCAAGAGTCTAACCAGGACTCTGCTGAAAGAATTAATTATAATTAATTTATCTTGAAAGGTAGGTCTTACCCTTACTGATTATATTCTGGCCCATCTTATAAGCTTCACCATAGTGTAACCAATCAAGGAAACCTTTCAGGTTAAATGAATGGTACATTATATATTAGGTTACTCTAACGGCAGTCCTCTTCTTTTGCTCGTGTTGATATTCCCATGTTTAGGACTTATCTAATATGTATTAGTTTTTCTGCTTTTCTATCTCGTCATCAGTGGTGCACTCATAACTCTACTTTAAGGGGGGAAGGGGTGCATAAAATCAAGATCGTAGTCAGAATATCACCATAATCCAATAAAATGTAATGCTATTATATGCTTCTAGAAGCTATTTAAGGCTCACTTTATGGTAACTTTGGGCAACTATTTACTTAATAAGTTAGATGAATGGCTTTATTTTTCGGTTTATGGTAATTATTTGTATTATTATTATTATTATTATTATTATTATTATTATTATTATTAGCACCACGTCTTACTACCCGTTCGGGTTATACGCACTTACGCTAATGTGTAATGGTAGGGTGATTGTGAGATGAAATGAAGGACCTACAGTTTAACGTGGAATCCGAACCACGGTGGAGACCTGGCATTCCTCACATTCACAAGATGTCTTGTCAGAGGTGAAGGAAGGGTTTGGTAATCAGATAAATCTTTGCCGGGACCGAGGATTGAACCCCGGACGGCAGCATAAAAGTCTGACACCTTACCCCTAGACCAAATTATTTGTAATAAAACTCAATTAAATGTGCCGAATTTACACATTACTCTTTGGTTCATTAAAAAAGATTCTTATCTTTGTAACTCTATATATATTATTATACTTTTACTTCAGATGTTGCTGTAACAACATGTCGAGCGGGTTGTGGTGGATGTTTCATCCATGTAAATCAAAACCATTGAAAGTCACCATCGATGTTCACTGCGATGTCAATGACAAAACAAACTATTTTGTTTTTATCATCGTGATGATAAAGGTCTGCTTGGCTGTGATTGGTTGAGCTGTATCACCTGTTCTAAAAACAGTGGTCGGCTCGGCAGTCCGCGATCCAGACAGTCCAGTCCTTGCGTGATTTGATGTGTGATTTTCACACAGTACAGCTTAATTTCTAGTGGACGGTTATACCATATTATCTAAATCACCCAGGTGTCTTTTTTCAATTTAAAGAATATATTGTATAATGTTCGCAATGAAAGCATTGTTACTAAATCATCATCATCATTACTATCATCATTACTTTAACGATTCATTGCATGATACACAAAATAAAAGTATTGATGTTTACTAATGTGGCTCCTCAGTGGCGGTGAAACCTTATTTGTGTAGAAGTGGCAAGCAAAAAAAAAAGTTTTTGAGGAACTTGATTTCCACCCTCCCTCTCTACTGCCTTCCTCTCCCCCTACAATAAACGTTTTGAAATTGAATATCCCTAAAAGCTACATTTTGTATATGTTATTTCGAGTAGTTTTACTCAATTGCTTTTTAAAACTTAGATGCTTATAAAATTTATTTGAAGTGGCTCTCCTTCAGCAAATTTTTGAAAATAGGATACCTCTAGAAGATATTTTGAGTAATCCTCACCTTGAATATTTTTTTAAAATCTCCTTGAATAATTTTAAAGTGGTCCAATCCGGAGTTGTTTTATTTGGATGTTCCTTGAAAATATTTTGAGTGTTCTTCAACACTATTCTACGCCTCTAGAGGGGAGCGCACCCTCCAGCTTGGGAACCACTGGTGTATATGCTATTTGGAATCTTTATCACTTGTATAATTTCGAAAATGGAATGCTTTTGTAAGATATTAGGGGTTGTCATCACCTGACATTTTTTGGAAAATTATATTCAGCTAGAATATATATAATTTTATTTTTGGATGCCTTGAGAAATTATTTGTCATTTGATGCAAGTCTTTCAGCTTCATATTCAATACTATCATAAGGGGAGAGGGGGGCTTATTTATTCCAGTAGGGTCAGTGACCCCCACAACTAAATCCCACTCGCCGGTTTCTATGTGACTTATTTGGAATGGTCCTTCCTCTAATTTTTGGAAATGAGACTCTTTAAAATCTGGATGATGGCCGGTTACGCCTCTACCGTGGCTCCTGCGGGGATTTGAATACTACCGTGACCAGCGCTAGCAGCGATACTCGTTACCTGACAACGACCGTGATATCTATCTTCACCGTGACCAGCACTAGCAGCGATACTCGTTACCTGACAACGACCGTGATATCTATCTTCACCGTGACCAGCGCTAGCAGCGATACTCGTTACCTGACAACGACCGTGATATCTATCTTCACCGTGACCAGCGCTAGCAGCGATACTCGTTACCTGACAACGACCGTGATATCTATCTTCACCGTGACCAGCACTAGCAGCGATACTCGTTACCTGACAACGACCGTGATATCTATCCTCACCGTGACCAGCACTAGCGGTGATACTCGTTACCTGACAACGACCGTGATATCTATCTTCACCGTGACCAGCGCTAGCAGTGATACTCGTTACCTGACAACGACCGTGACATCTATCTTCACCGTGACCAGCACTAGCAGCGATACTCGTTACTTGACAACGACCGTGACATCTATCTTCACCGTGACCAGCGCTAGCAGCGATACTCGTTACCTGACAACGACCGTGACATCTATCTTCACCGTGACCAGCGCTAGCAGTGATACTCGTTACCTGACAACGACCGTGACATCTATCTTCACCGTGACCAGCGCTAGCGGTGATACTCGTTACCTGACGACGACCGTGACATCTATCTTCACCGTGACCAGCACTAGCGGAGATACTCGTTACCTGACAAAGACCGTGACATCTATCTTCACCGTGATCAGCGCTAACGGTGATATTTGTTACCTGACAACGACCGTGACATCTATCTTCACCGTTACCAGCTCTAGTGGCGATACTCGTAACCTGACAACGATCGTGACATCTATCTTCACCGTGACCAGCACTAGTGGTGATACTCGTTACCTGACAATGACCGTGACATCTATCTTCACCGTGACCAGCGCTAGCGGTGATACTCGTTACCGGACGACCGTGACATATATCTTCACCGTGACCAGCTCTAGCAGCGATACTCGTTACCTGACAACGACCGTGACATCTTATCTTCAACGTGACCTGCTCGGCAGGTTTTTACTCCTATTAACACGATTGTGATCTTGGAGAGATTTTTTATAAAAAATAAAATCTTAAGGAAAGTGGGGGTGTTGGCGAGAGGGGCAAATTCCCTGTTTGTAGTCCCTCCCCCCCCCCCCACCCGATGGACAAAAACTAAAATGTTCCCAAAATCCATAGCCAAATACTGTCATTGATGTTCTCGAAACGTGAGAGATTTGTACCGTGTGTACTTTAGAGGTCAAGGGTTCGAGCGGTGTCGATGTCACTTGTCTGCTCAAAAAACCAACCACTTGCTTCAGTTCATAAAGCTACTTCATTCCAATTTTTATGAGAAGGGCCTTTTAGAAGAAACAAACATAAATTTGCCGGTCAACATTGATTATATTTTACTGTATTAATAGTATTATTGCCTAGGTATTGATAATATATATCTAAAATTAGCGCTGCAAATAACATGGCGTGATGTATGAATACGTGAAAATAGATCTAGTAGCTTTTTATGTTACCTGACACTTCCTGTGGAAATAGGCTGTTGATTTACCTTCATGTGCTCACAAACCAATCCATGTGCTCTTCAATTGTCATACAGAAACATTAACCTATTTCCAATTTTGACTTCTCCAAATTATAATATATTTTTTTAAAGTTTTTCCTATGACTACCCGACTTTTTGTGTGTATCTAAAACTGCATAATGACCGCCTCTGTTATCAAATAGTCAAAGTTCCTGGCGATAGATTCAGAGGTCCTGGGTTCGATCCCGGGCGCTTCCAGATTTTTCTGTGAAACACTGGGTCTGTAATGGGGTCAAACTCAGCCTCTTGAGATCAAATTAGAAGCTACTTGAATAAAATAGTAGCAGCTCTGGTCTAGAAAACTAAGATTACTGGATGAAGTATTCGTTGTGATGAACACATGACACCCTCTATCTGCAAATGTTGGCACTCTCTTCGCCAACATGCTGCGGCCACTTGGTCGTTAGATCTCGCTTTCGAGTTGACGCAACGGATGGAAAAAAAAAAGTTTTGTATTAATTCTAACCCTCTTGTGTGGCCAAGAACGTTTATATGAATGGTTTGCAGTTCATTATTAAGGCGGTGCCAATCGCTAGTCTTACTTACCATTTAAAGCTGGTGTCAATGATAACGTGATGAAGGACTTGGTCGGTTCTCAACTCCAAGACCACATGATCAATTGATATAAATATTCCGTGAGGAACTGTTTAGCTCATCGCGGTCCTCTCCCCCTCCCCCTCGCGTGGTTAATGAAGGGATTGTTGCAATTCACGTGACCTTGACGTGGAGGCGAGAGGTCCGTGCCATGATAGAACACAGTGCGACACACAGGTCTGACAGAGAACATACTATCAGCGAGCTTGTCACAGTCTTCACGAACTGACGTTGACTCCTTTGTTTACTCAGGTGAGGAGTCCGCTAAATTTTAAGGAAGACCCCTTTAGAAAACATAAACATGTTTTTTTTACGGACAGCAGTGATAACATTTTACTATATTATTAGTGTTGTTTCATATATATTGAAAATATCTATCAAAAGTGACAGTTGTAGATCACACGACAAGACATATGAATATGTGAAAGTAGATCTAGTAGATTTTCTAGCTGTCAGATAAGATTGTTTCTATGTAAAGGTGAACTGCAGAAAAACCTGATGGTGTTGTTAATGGTTAAGGCAATTAAGTTTCTATTGTTTTGTCAAAAAACATAACATTTATCACGGGAACCTGATTCAGAGATATCATGTAAACACGTTCCCATATTGCTCCGGTTTTGAGTTATAGCAACGGGTAAAATATACGTGTTTTTATCAACAAAGAAGTATGGTGAAATTTTGTGGCACGATGATAGGTTTAGAACATTGAACAAAAGAAAAACATTTTTTAGTTTCAACGCTAGCAAAATGTGACAGCTGAGAAAAGTTATCAAATCTACTTCAATATGTTCATAAGCCCAACTTTATGGTCTGCCAGCTAGCACTGTTTTACAGATGGTGGATTTTTATTCTTGACAGATGGAATATTGGCACTTATATATTTATTTTTTATATCAATATTATAAGATATATTTCTTATGGTGATCCAAGTCTACCTTGATTTTATATTTGTAGAGTATGATTACCATAATCATTTACTAGATGTGATGATCCCATTCAGTGACGCGGGCTGTATTGTTTAAGTGTAGCAATCCAAATTTAGATAAATAGGTAGATGATGCCATTTATACCCACTCCAAATCCTAAGCTTGTGGCTTTAGGTGGCGTATTTTATCTAAAGCTAGATATGTGTGTGCCTTTTGTGTAATCTGAAAAAAAAACTAAATTACGAGAAAGTAGGCTACCTGTAACTGTTATCACAAGCTTCTTGAGACAGCCAATAGTTAAAAAATATGCTAGCCCCCACTTTTAAAAAAAATATATTTGGAAAAAACTATTAAAATCAATCAACAATTATTTCCGCTTGTATCCCCCAAAACCAAAGATTCTGCGTCTCTGCACAACATAAGTTAATTTCATGTTTAACTCAAGGTGAAGGGTGAAAATTCTTCTTCAATATTGTACATGTTTTTTTTTAGCGCATATGACATGTCAAGTCCAGCTATAATATAGTGCTATGACGATGTGTCAAAGATGTATAGGCTTGTGACGTGATATAAAATTATCTATGATAAAAACGTACTTAGTACATACATTAAAAGTTCCCCTAAAATACTTTTGAGTTTTCTTACAAATGGATATTTGAAGTAACTTTTAGAAAATACTAACAAATTATTTTGCTGTAAATAGTGTGGACATCTTACTATGACATTAGTTTTGTTTTATAGGTATCAATAATATCAAAAGTTACAGTTCAGATCACATGACTTAACTTATGGACACGTGAACGTTCTTGTTGTCAGAGAGCTTCATTCGTAAGAAAATTGGGTTAATCCTCTGCCTACTACCCATCCAGACTATAGGCCTACGAATTTTCACTATTGTAAGCTAAAGAAGTAGGGTTGGAAATATGCATGTATTTGCATGGAAGGAAAGTGGGAAACCATTTTGGAAAAACACCTAAAGTACACTCTGATTGGGCTCTAAACCAGACCTCCCCGGCAAGATAGACAAGATGAGACTGGCAGTTAGTCCGCGTGACTATTGTTCGCCGCGCATTCAACTGATGTACATATGTCCTGGACTCCGTTGATTCATGTTGGTGATTTGTCACTGCGAGGTTTGTTTGTGCAGAGGGCACGTTGATCGTTTAGTCACATGTAACTACTCTATATATCACCTCATGTATTTAATGCAAAGTTATGACTGTAAAAATAATTTCAACATTAATGTTTTAACTTTTATTTAATATTTACCGTTATATTTATCGTTCCTTTAGTTTAAATAATATAAAATAATGATGACCGACCCTGATATCAGAGCGTGTAAGCCAGTGGCGGAGCGTGATCTTTATTTTTGGTGGGGTCAAAGCTTACCCGTATTGATTTTTTTTCTGCCCATGTATTAACATATTAAATAAAATTCATTTACGTTTTCCTAATTTCTATAAATCATTAGTATTACAAAATCACTAAACAAATTTACAAACAGAAAGAATAAAATAAAACAGGTTTTGAATTAAACTTACCAAGTGATGACATTACGTGTACAAAAATCAGGCGAGTCTGTCTCTTAAAGCCAGTTCATCAGTAGCACAGTATGCATATTTTTTGACACCTTTTCATTGTGTTTTTGGACTGAAATTTTGACTGCGGAACCCGTGATGCAATATTTACTGCTCCGAATGTTTTAAACTTAAATATATTTTCCAAATGAATTCCAAATTCCTCATGTGTGCCTCGCCTATCTTCAATATTCAGTCAATAGAGCGCTGGTACAGTCCTTGCGTGACGTTTGGAGCGAGGAACGATTGATTTTGACTTGAATACTGTATAACGAAACCAATAATTCACTGCATGTAGATAATGGTGTTCCACTATTTTAAGGGGTTTTTTTTCCAAAATATTTTTTAGAATAAAAAGAAATAAAAAAATGTTTTATGTTGAAAAATGTTGGTAGGGCCTGGCCCCTGTGGCCTCTGGTGTAAACGTAGGTTTATATCAACAGACGATACTCATGTATTTCTACAACTGGAATCGTAGGTGACCTGGCGGTATAGGGGTAAGGTGTCAGACTTCTATGCCGGCGGCCGGGGTTCAATCCTCGATCCCGGCAAAGATTTATCTGATTACCAAACCCTTCCTTCACCTCTGACCAGACATCTTGTGAATGTGAGGAATGGCAGGCCTCCACCGTGGTTCGGATTCCACGTTAAACTGTAGGTCCTTCATTTCATCTCACAATCACCCTACCATTACACATTAGCGTAAGTGCGTATAACCCGAACGGGTAGTAAGACGCGGTGCTAATAATAATAATAATAAAAATAATAATAATAATAATACAACTGGAATCCGTCTCGGTGGCGTAGTTGGCTAACGCGCTAGTTGTGTTGAGCCCGACTGCTGAGGACGGGGAGATCGAGATTCGAATCTCGGTCGGGTGAACTGGGGTGTTTTTTTCTAAATGGTTTTCCACTCTCCCTCCACGCAAATGCGGGTTCACTTCCTCTAATTCAACCTTCCCAATTCCTAATCCATTAGCGTTATTAGTACTTAGAGCGTATAACCCAAACGGGTAGTAGGACGTGGTGCTAAATAATAATTTAAAAAATACAACTGGACTATTAAAATGATAACAGGCACTGTTATCGAACCACGGTCTCAAACACCTCTAGTTGACTTCTAAAAACATAGATGAATTAGGTTGGTAAATAAATACAAGGGGGTTTAGTTTGATAAATACTAACTTTAGGATACCGGGTTTGAAACCAGGCCGTCGACAAATTAATCATAGGTGAAATTTAGTGTTTGTTCGAACCCGGATAACCTGTCATCGGCAGCCTAGTCTCACAGGAGCGTGACAGCTTAGAAGATGCGACCATCAAAGCAGGTGTCAGTAAATTTTAAATGTACACATCAAATATTGTTTGTATAAAATGGTTTGAAAAGCTAAACGACTCATATAAGTTCTCCCTTTCAGCTCAGACACCATGAGGCTACTAGTTTCCTTGTTGTTGCTTGCTGTGTCTTCAGTCTTTTCTTCTTACATCTTAATGGGCGGAAACGGTGAGACCTCT
The DNA here is from genome assembly GCA_901482245.1 of Timema douglasi. Classification (NCBI taxonomy): domain Eukaryota; kingdom Metazoa; phylum Arthropoda; class Insecta; order Phasmatodea; family Timematidae; genus Timema; species Timema douglasi. The sequence continues at coordinate 668,384 of CABEEJ010000016.1, read as the reverse complement.
TGTTATTATTTCTGGTCGCTAAGTTACAAGGATGGCCCAGGGTTGAGTCACTTTTAGGTGATTACCGGTACAATTTAGGGTACATACCAAGTTGGTACTTTTACTATGTCATGCTATAAGGCTGGGTTTGCTCAAAGCTAATAATTAATGCTGCATAGCACATAATGCGCATAAGACCGGGTTTATATTCATCCCTAACACATGAATAATGGATATCTTTACAGTGCGCATTTCATAATCAAAATATTAGTTAACAATGAAATTAAATCTTACACAAATAGATTTTTCTTCTCCTATAAGTTGAGGCCTTTAAAAATACTTATTTTAAGTGTAAGGTGCTTAGGAATGGTTTTGGTCCAAAGAGGGATAAGGATACTGGGAAGTGGAGGTTACATAATGATGAGTTACATAACCTGTACTTATCACACTACATTGGTTAAAACAATGGAAAGTAACAGAATTCAGTGGGCAAAACATGTGTGGCGTGCTTTTGTAAGTGAGGCAATGAACTTTCGGATTCTTAATGTCACAGAGTAAGCATGGGTTTACTCGGAGAACAAATTTGACTTTACTAACATAATATCTGTTTAAAAATCAACTGCTTCATTTCTGGTCACGTAATGATTCCCATAAGCATTTGTTGGACAATGATAATAAATAGAAATAATTTTTTTAGTGACCCTAAAAATCTGTGAGGGGGGGCATATTTAAATAAAAGACACTATAGTAGATCAAATATTCAATCCAATCAAAGTGTGAAACTTCCTCAATTGAAGATTTAATTATAAGCAACATTTTTTATATTTATTTTTTTATTTTTGGGGGCCCCCATATGAATTTTTGGTCAAGTATTCCTGCACCTTTTATATCTAGAGACTACTTGCCTAAAAAAAATTAGCTTCTTTAAGTCTTTTGGGATTAGAGATTTTTCTAACTTTAGTTTTTTGGACCACCCCTACCCCCTCAGTTAGAGGGGCCCCATGAGAATTTTCGCTCATCATGTATTCCTGCACTCTTTTTGGTTTGGGGCTACTTGCTTGCAAACTTTCAGCTTCCTAGGCCTTATGGGTTTCCGAGATTTTTTTTAGCGAAACTGGTAATTATTATAGCTGATATACATTTTGAAACAAAAAATTAGCCTACTTTAATTAAGTGGTGCCTTTACTATTAAATCAAATTTTACTTTTATTTGGTTCCGATTTTATTATTGTCATGAATATTCCTTAATTACATAGTCAAAATTTTAGTATTTCCCTTTTATTTACTATCATAGTTGTTGATGTTGATATCCACAGCATATAATGCAGATACAATATGAACATATTACTTTCAAAGACAATGTCCGCAATCAAAATTTAGTGATTAGGGAATAGTATATAATTTATAAAGTTGATTTTACTTCAACTTTTTGAGCATTATTCATGGACTTGTGGTCATATCAACCAATGAGAATATGAGAAGAGGTTATAGCCCAAGGACGGCGAGACGTTTCCGACCAGTGTGTCGCTTGAGGACTAGTTCAATTTTGAACTGGTCCAGTGTGCCACCTCTTATTTATGTTTTTACACGAGTATTTGAGTATTTAAAATTCAAAAATTGATGAATATTATGAACAGTAAATACAACCACAGGCCAGATCAAATACTAGTAATGTAGACAAAATGTTACTGAACTATTAATATATAGTTTTTAAAAGTATTACTAGATTTATAACAAATAGCTAAAAAATGTTTCCAGGAGAAATCAACTGTGATGGCCAGACCTGCCCAAATAATACCAGCTGTTTTGTGAGATCCAACCAAGAAGGAAGTGTTTTGCAGAAAGAAATATCCTGTATTGACCTCAATGGTGAGTGAGCATGTAAGCAGACTATCAGAAAGTACTTACTCATCATGGTTAAATGGCTGTTAAAACTAAATGTGTGTCTATCAGAGCTGCCAGGGACTATATTAGTCCTATGGTTCACTTATTAAAGAGGAAATAAACAACAGTCATAGTTAATTTCGAGCTGCTCATTGCCAATTATTTTAAAAATATAATTCATGGTATTAAAAAAATAAGTAAAAATATTTAAGGTGATATGGAAGGAAGTGGAAGTAGAGTTCCATATTTTTTAAGTTTATGTGACAAAAAACTTTTTTGGCAAGAATGAATACAATATTGCTTCAGTAGATACATTTAGTTTAATTTCATACATAGTAATATCAACAGTTCTTGAATATTTTTCAAGTGAGGCTGCACAGTAGTCTAGCAATTGTGTATTGCAAATGCCAGTTGGGCCTTTCGCATGCTAGATGTATTCTAGAACAAGGTAATGTAGAGCACATGTATGGCATGTACCAGCCACTCTGTCTAGCAGGAATCTCATGCAAGACATGACCTTAAGCCTTTTAGCTTTTGCCGGGTGTGAGACACTTGTGCACACTTCTACACATGTTTTTCCTGAGGAAGACACGCATACAACTGCCATATGACAGGTGAATGTGCCGTGGAAGCTCCAACTCACAGCTCACAATTGCCATCTGGAATCTGCTAGTAGTGATCATCTTGTAAATGATAGCTAAACCCACATAAATGTTGTGGTTTTAGACCAACCGTGATACATTTATAGAATTCTCATCATTATTACTACTATGTGAAATGTAGAGTTCACCCCAGGGACTTTTGATCTGGCGCCAGATTAGAATCAATGTTTATTGCACAAATCATCAATTATTGCTAAGTATTACACTTCCCCCTCCTAGAAAGATTTTCAGGGGAGGTCAATGAATTTATTATCATTTAAACAAAAGAACCGGAGCGTGCATTTCAATACCTCTAAAATTATTTTTATGTCATTGGTAACCATTACTATTGTTACATAACTACCTCTTCTCTTTACTCTGGTGGCACCAATATAATATGTCGGAAATATTCCAAAATAATTAACATAAATGTATTGCTCAGTTAATTATAAGAAAAATGATACCTTAAAAAATAACTTTCAGATGAAAAATATAATACAGTAACAAATAGTTTTTTATTCAATTCATTGTAGCCTATTCTTTTAAGTTATAAATGAATATTTTTTTTAAATTCTTAACAAACGATTTGCATTACCAATTACATGTTTACTACATGTTTACCAAGGTAGTGACCTTAAACGTGTTACCTTTGCATATTTCTTGTGTTTTGACAGCCCTCTGTTTCAAATGATCACACAAAATCCCTGAAAGATGATTCAATATTTTGGTACATAAATACATGCATTTTTTTGAACATGAAACTCTTTTTAGAGTGTGTAATTTGTTGTGACTCCCTAAGGAAGAATCATTAAGGGTGTTACCTATAAGTAAACATTTTGTTGATTGCAGGTAAAATCATTCTGCTCCACATCTCTAATGAGAGCTTCAGTGGAATAGTTAGCAACTGTGTGACTGTAACAAATGCAATAAATAATGCCACTATCATGACCACCAACTGCACTGGTATGTGGCCTATTTTATTTGAGTATTATTCATCATCATTCTGTGCACCCATTTTGGCTATGTGACAAACTTCCACTAATGAATTAAAAAAAGAAAGGTAGAATTTAGAGGACATGTTCCTACATTTGGGTGGGAAACCATCCTCAGTTTACCTAATGTATTAAAACCCGGATCTTCCTGACTCTGGAAGTCCAGTCTATTGAGAGTGTGACGCCTTAGACCATGTGTCAATGGTAAGGATTCAATTGTCATTCAATTTAAGGATATTATATAGTGCAAATAAGGATTGGTTTGTTTATGCTTGAATGTATGAGTGGTTACTATTAGAGGTTTAAGATCACTAACCGTTATTTCGAGAACAAAGACAATTTCAATGTGAAAAACTTAAAGCTCTTGTCAATAATAGAATTTAGGAACTTTACATATCTGTAGGAGACAGATGACAGGTCTAACGGACTTCTGGTTTGATTCCAAGCAGTGTCTGAAATAGTTAAAGAACTGTTTTAAGTAGTGTCCTATAATTAGAGCCCTGTGCAGATACAAATAAAATTACAGAAAAGGTTTGAAACAGACAATTTTACTATTGCATTGCAACAAATATTATTTATTTTGCCTGAAATTGAGAGGGCCCACTTGTTGTGGAAGAAGAAAAAGAAATAAACTACAACATGTTCAAGCTCAGCTAACTAGTCTAACACCTTAACTCAGTCACTGAGCTAAAAGTCCCAGGTTCCATTCCCATTATCATTGGTGAACCGAGGGTTTCCCCTTCCTAAACTAGGACCAGGAGTTCGTTATAGTGCTACTGTATTTAGGAATAATGGACTAGGTACACACACAGAATTAAATGGTATGGTGCGCCTCAAAGACTTCATCTTTCCTTTATCTAGTACGTACAATAGCCCATTACTGACCACAAAGGTGTATTTCCCTGAGGCAAAGCTGTCAGAGTGGGTTATTTCGGGTCTTGCTGGTGAAAATATTTACCATCCATAAATTGATTTGTCCTGTTATACAATTGGTAAATATCGTGGTCCAATGGCTGGGTATGTAGAACCACTCCAGTCTAGAATAGTTTGTAATTAATGAACTGATATAACCTCTGTTTATAAAATGCACCTTGTATACCCAATTAAAAAGATTAAGATGTGTATTGTTAAACTGATAAGTATAAAACTGTGATAATATTAATTTCAATAAATACTGTCAAAAAGGTGAATCCCATAGAGGTGATCGATTGTAAGTTGGCTGTTCATAACTCTGAACCAAATTTCCATGGTAGCAATACTCTAAATGTAGGACACTTTCCCAGACCAACAAAATCAACACTTAAAATGTTGGAATAAATTATGAAACACTGTTTCGCCACGCACACATTTTCTTTTCAGAGATTATTATGGGTAAAATCCATGAAAAGAGCTGAAATAGTCCACAGTCAAAATGTGCAGCTGGTCTACAGTGGAGTACCAATTAATTGCCGATTGGGTAACAGAAATTAGATGGTTGGAAAAAAAAGTAACAAAAGCATGTATTGTAGGTTTTGAGATTTAGGTCACATAATGGAACAAGTCACAAGAAATGGGGACTTTGAGGCTGTTCATAGGTTTGAGATCACCTCTACACTTTAAGCAATATACATTTTTTTGAAATGTTCATGTTTCAGGTAACCAGCGCAACCAAATTTACTCACTTATAAATGCTGTAAACTCGACAAGGTGCGAAATGAAAAATGATGTAGTCAACGGCACGATGACAGCTAAAGAACAAAGTTGCAAGCCCCTCAGTATGTAGCTCAAAATACAATAGCTATACAATAACTGTCAAAAAATACAGGGGGTGGGGGAAGAGCATCAGCTGAACAAGGTTAAGAACCATTGACCCAGAGGAACATAACAGGATTGTCATTGAAACCTTTTTTTTTATCACCTCATTTTACTACCTGTTTGGGTTATACAATAATTACTCTAATGTGCCAGGGATGAGGAAGGTTAAATTTAAGAGGATGTGTACACATTTGTTTGGAGGGAGAGTATAAAACTATTTAGAAAAAATAACTATATACTTGGCTAGGATTCAAAACTTGGTTTCCCTGTCATCGACAGTCTAGTCTATTGTGAGAATGACACCTTAGATACTACTAATAATATTTAGCACCGCGTCTTACTACCCGTTCGGGTTACACACTTTTTAAGTACTAATTACTCTAATGGATTAGGAATTGGGAAGATTGAATTAGAGGAAGTGAACTCGCATTTGCGTGGAGGGAAAGTGGAAACCACCCCCCACCACCACCCCAGTTCACCCGGCCGAGATTCGAACCTCGATCTCCCTGTCCTCAGCAGTTGAGCTTAACATGACAAGCACGTTAGCTAAGTACACCACTGAGGCGGGTCTTAGATACTACTAATGAAACGGGTAGACTATGTTATTATTAGCATCGACTCCCCAATAAATGAGTTTTATCATTTTATGATGACTGTTTCTAAGTGTAATTGCAAACCTTTCTAATAATTATATCATTGGTTAGACCCAGTCCTGTATTTTCCCATAGTGTTTGGAAATTTCACAAAGTCTATTACAAGTATTTTTTCATGTGCATGTTTGGTTATATATTAATTTGGGTGCATTGCTTTTGTTTTGTAAAAGTGACAAAAACATATTTTTTTTTTAAATTACAATCTTAAGTTGAGTAGTACACAAAGAAGGGTGTTTTTTAAATTACAATCTTAAGTTGAGTAGTACACAAAGAAGGGTGTTTTACCCCTGGTACTGGGCCTGGTTTGAACACCTAGAAACACCAACTGATAGCAAATAGTTATTCAAGTATACACATAAAACATTTATATATATTTATTTTTTTAGCTCCGGATGAAGTTGATAAGTTGAAACAGTTAGAAAAGGAAGCAAAAGAACAACAAAAGGAGATGTTTAGGCAGGCTAAGCAGCAACAAGAGAAGGCAGAGAAATTGGCTCAAAGGATGCTTGAGCAGGCAGAGAGGCAACAAGAGCAAGCAGATAAGTTAGCTCAAAGGATGTTTGAGCAGGCAGAGAGGCAACAAGAGCAAGCTGAAGAGTTGAGAGAAAGATTAATGTGGCAGGCAGACAACTTAAGGAACCAAATGGCACAGCAGGGAAATGTACTTGCAGATCGATTACAGCAGCAGGCTGCACAGATGCGGAGAGATATGTTGTCAGATTTTTATTAATTCTTTACTATCAGGTTAGCTAAAGTAAGAGAGAAGTTAACTCAAGTTGGAAAGTTACAACTGGGCATAGGAATATATATATTTAACAAGGTTGCCTACTTGAATATTTCAAAGCTATTTTTCAAAGTAGGTTGCATTTAAACTTGATGCACTCAAGCAGTCTAAGCATTTTCACACTTAGGCACCAATTCATGAAATAGAAAGAGAGGGAAGAAAGTAGGCAGTTCATCCTGTGAGGCCTCTTGTTTAGTTTATCTATTGATACTACATCTCCCCTTCCTCTGACGAGCTTACACAATCACTATACTATTTATGCCTTGAAAATATTGACTAGCTTTTTTAAAATTATATTTTTCTTGTTACCTATTATAGATAGACATATGCTAACACAGACTGTTTTAATCTTCGTCCTGGCAGGACGACTCCTACGAGTTATTCTTGTGACCAAACAGCCCAAGTTATAGGAGATTTATACAATGTTAAAAAAACCTAATTTAAGATAAAAATAATAATTTTGTGAAACAGGACTATTTTTTGAGTTATTTAAGAATTTGTGGTTTTCATTTCAACGTTATATATTTAAAACTCGCTAAATAAAATGTTAATTCATTAACATGGTAAATCCTAACTTGACGTGCTGTGACGTCACAGGTAGACAAGTCCTTAAATGAAAACCAAATAAATGACCATAATATGAATTTAAATATATCAGTTTTTTTCTTGATTTTTTTTGTAAAACTACTTTAAACTTATACCACTGTCAACTTTCAGCACATTAAGTGGCATGCTGAATAATATGAAAGATATGTTTATTATTATATATATGAAATCATATTAAAATAAATACCAACATAGTTGTTCACCAATACCATTATTTTCAAACCTTGTACAGTAGGACCCTGTTCTTAAGGCATGTTGGGTTACAGCCTTTATTAACTTTCAATTGCTTCATAATTCGATAATCAATAGTTAAAATCATTTGATAGTGCCCATACTATTGTAAACAGACTGGATTATGGACATAAAATGGCGGAAAAAGACATTCACTTCGTGTGTCACGCTGTAAAACTCGAGAAGCATGAGACAAATGCCAAATATAGTGAACAGGTATTGAGTCTACAGTAGCCCCATGGCTTCTTTGGTGCTGAGTGACAGCTCACAGCGGACTTCTGACAGTCAACATTTAGGTATATACCTAAATTTTGACCATCAGAAGTGACAGCTGCTAAACACATGTTTTTGTAGATCATATGGTTCGGCGTAGGGATACATAATTTGATCTGGTAACTTTTCAAAGCTTCTAGCTGTCAGTCAGTACCAAAGAAGCCATGGGGGTTCCTGTATAACTGCGGTATTAGCAGAACACTGTAAAGCGGAACCTAAAGCAGGGCCCTACTGTATGTTGAAATCACAAAAGTACCTCCCATTTCACATAATTAGCTGAATACAGCTGAATTGGAAAAAGGAAAGAGTGGAAAAGATTAACTCTGCCATGCAAACAGCTCAACAACTAAGTCAATTTACTAATGACTTTTAAAAACCTCCCAATAAAACATACACCTGACAATTAGAAAAGTTACTAGATCTACTTTTACATGTTTATCCTTCAAGTAATGCAATCGGTAGCTGTCACTTTTGGTATGTATTATCAATAAATAGACAATTTTTGATAAATTTAGTCGAGTTTTTTAGTCTGACACCTTAGCTCAGTCGATAACGTGTCTGTCTTCTTGATCACCATTACAATTAACTTAAATCTACTCTCTTGCATCAGTTAATGTAATTTTATTTCTTAAATCAATGTATATAAGATAAAGCTTTTATTCAAACTATTTTACCATTTCATATATAACTTAAAATACATAAACCGCTCAGTGTGCTAGAAAAGGTTAACAAAACCAAATCTAGGATTTTAAACAAAATCAACACGCATACCAGGATAGCACGTACTGCGTACCCGGCAAGCACAGATCCGAGATTTTTAACATAGGTGCACCTCGAAGCCGGATTTTTAAATTTTTAATTAGCTTTTTAATTAGCCTATGTTTATTGTTAATCTGGTTTATAATTACGTTTCAGAGATAGCTGTCATAAAAATATGCCACATCCTGCTCGGGGGAAAAAAATGTACAAAATAGACCATACATAATTCTAAACAAATTTTGTCTGTGTGTGTGTGTGTGTGTGGGTGGGGGGATTATATTTATTCTTATACCACAGTGGGTCACAGGCAATGCCGTGCGGGATTGCTAGTATTTCATAAATACTTCATGCCTCATGAAATTCATGAGTCTATCAATAGCTATAAAATTAAGTTAGATAGCAAAATTTTATCTATGTTGACCAAATAAAAGATGTTTGTATTTTCTAAAAGGTTGTCCATATGCAAGAAAATGAAGATATTTTTACAGCAAGTAGGTGCTAGTACTACCTACCTATTTGAATTCCATACATATTTGTACACAAAGACAACCAGTAATTTAATAAGTGTATGTTAAGGGGTGTACACATATAACTAGGCCGGTGCAAGAGCTTGAATTGTGGGGAAAAAATTCGGGGAAGTAGATGTTCTTGAAACTCGGGTGAGAAAAGATATATCTTGGGATTTTTCGGGGAAAAATTATGTAAAAAGGCCTGAACTACGGACCATCTTTAAATTAAATTGAACATTAAAGGAGGAAAGAAGGGCAAGACCTACACACTTACTAGCAAATTGTAGGCCTCTAAGTTCTAATAAGTGTGTAGGGTCGGCCCTTCTTTCCCCCTTTCAATGTTTTTATTTAATATAGCAGTTTCGCACCATTTTTTCTTTGAGGCATCTTTCAATGTGACGTTTGTATTTAATGCTCATGAACAATAATATTAATCTTTTAAAGTTAAATTAACCCTAGCTTTCTTCAAGTAGATGGATACCCAAAATTGCAGCTGCTTTTATTTTCCAACTACTGTAATTCGTCAACATATATGAGCGCAATTAAATAAGAACCACACTAGGCCACTTGCTTTTAATAATTATCCCTGAATATATTTAAGAAAGGAAAACACGTTCGGTGAAAAATAATGTGTTTTTAGATATCAAATTATGCACGAAATATACCTTTAGCCCACTTATTTTGCATCAAGAAACATTTATTACATAAATGTTATTGTATAGAATGACATCCATTTAATAAATGGATAAACTAATATTTTTCAAGTCCAACGGTGCTTTTTGTGAGAAGTTTAGTAACTAAAATGAAAGAGGTAACAGGCACATTGGCTCAGTTGAGAAATTTTTGGTATTCTTATCGATAAGAGTGTGGGCTCACTTCTATTTATTTAGTATTATATTTGGAAGAAGGTATAGGAAAGGTGGATAGGTACATATAAAAGCGACAAACATAATATGGCTTTTACAATGAAAATAACACAGTTCACAATTTACATTGCTGCCATTCGACAGAGATAATGGTTGCCTCTTAAAGAAAATCGATCGTCACCGCCCAATCCCCGGCTTAGGTTTCATTTTATCGGAACTCATCAGGGATAAGTGTGAAACGCGCACGCACCTTCCTAAAAGAGTGGGAAAAAAATACAAAAGAGAGAAAATGGAAAATTGTAAAGAATGATAGGACACATAGATAAGAACACGTAAAAGGTATAACATAAAGGACAAATGCAGGAAAAGGACATTGGATCATAAAGCGAAAAGAGGTTTTCTTTATAAAGCTACATTTTATTTACTTAGAAAATTTCTCAAAGTCAAAATGTAATTCCCACACAGACCTAAAAATAATATTTCTAATGTGTTATACAAATAGTTACAGGATCAAAATGGTTATGTTGTAGTTTTTTCTCAAATAGTGTTGAATGCAGCAAAATAGAGCCCCCCNCCCCCCCCCCCCCCTTCTCTCTTTCTCCCGACATACTGTTCAACTTTACTTAGTTGTGGCACACAGCTAAATTTTCACCAATGCGATAAGCTTTAAGAGACCTTCAATGTGATCAATGGTTTTAAGTATTTAATATCATTACCTTAACCAGCCTTAACCGACTTACATTCTTAACATATGTACAGTAAAATTTATTATATGGTCTTTAAAATCTATATCAGCTTAAATAAGTGTTTCTGAAAGTGTCTGGATTGAAAATGTATAATAAGATAGGGTAGAAACACTGCACAATAATGTAAAGTGAGTGATAGTTAAGGAAGACAACCTGAAAGAATATTTAGGTTAGAGCTAAGATATGAAAAAAAACACCTTTTTCTTCACTTCTTCTTACACTTTTAAAACTTCACACTTCCAAAAATACACATTGTTTTAATTTTTGAACCTATTGTCTCGAATATAATGCACGGTTTTTCTCTTCTAAAAATCTACATCTGAAAACTGTACTCGTATTATATGTGCAGCCTAACATTTTTCACTGAAAAAAGTGGCAGATTCCTACATCAGTGAATTTTTTAGCATGCTGGGACTGTCCTGGCAGGCTGGCGTTTCAGATAAGACTCAACAGACTCAAAGCAAGGGGGGGAGAGAGAGTGTATGTGTCATTGTATTAGCAGATGGGCGGAAAGCTAAGGTCAAAACGAAAAGGATTTTCCCCCTTCACCGTCAGTAAACTGTTAATTCAGTAGGTCAGTGTTAGTTTGTGCTATGTTACTGGTAAAAAAAAAATTATCTATGGCAGATCCGCAAGTGCGTGATTGTGGAGAAAATAGGGCTTCCTCGATTTTTCAAGTCGTACTCTATGTTACTGTCATAATGTCAGGTTGTATCATAATCGAGACCATTTATTTTTCACGTAGAACACCTCAAAACTTTAGGATTGTATTATATTTGAGACTGTCCTATATCCGAGCAAATACAGTATTCCTTTTTTATATAAAGAAACAAAAATAAAACACAAAAAAAAAATATGTTTGTGTTTTGTTTTCTATATGTTTCTTTATATGAAAAGGAATATTTCAGAAAATTAAAAGCATGTGTAACTGTGAAGTTTTAAAACTAGGCTTAACCTAATTTTCCTTTCAGGTTGGCTTGCTTCACTATCACTTACTTTACAATGATGTACAGGGTTTATACACTCTCTTATTACGCATAAAAGTGTATATTTGTTGTAAAGAAGGGTCCAATAAGAGAGGTTTGAATATAGTATACACTATACAATAAAGTAAACACAGATCCTTCATTTTGTTTTTAATATAAATACACTTCTAAATATCAATAGTGTAAAATAAAATGTCAGTATAAGTCTAAACAATATTAAGGATTCCTATTTCCTGCAATGCCAAGCTTAACAATATCTGGGCCTCTTCACTTTTGTAAGTGATAACTCTGTGACCTTGACAGCTCCTGATGGTGTGTCACTTGTTTGGAAGTCAAACTTTGTGGCCTTTATGCTTTGCTTTTGTGGACAGTACTATTTTGTTACCTTTCAAACAATATCATATGTGTGTGCCATGAACAAATAGTGTTGTGTAGTTCCAGGGGAATTGCAATAAGTTTAGAAAATACAAAAGTATTCATTTATTTATGGTAAAAATGGGAAAATGTTTTAATCTAGACCAAATTTGTTTAGTCGCCAACAAATATTTAGTCTAGATCTTTTAATATGAACAAGTTTACTTATGAGAGTAAAAAATAAGCGTAATTGCATTCGCTTAGTGTTTGGTGGTGATGAAGTTTAATACTCGGTGTGGTATCAAACACCTAAACATTTTCCTGATAAGAAATGTGTCATGAACAAAATAATGAAAATTCAAGATAGGAATTCTATTAAAATTATTTGTTTGACAACGGAAAAGCTATAGGTCTAGAAGTACACCATATTTATTTTATTAACCCCAAGTTGTTTTGCCTGATTTAAGAGGCAATGATGAGGAGCATTTTATTTTCAATACACCTAAGTAAGAGTGGAGAAATGATGGACAGATCATATATGAACATCCCCTTGCTATTTATCTGAGATTTAAACATCTATTTCATGTACAACACCCATTTGAAAACCATTGCTGGCTAGTCGTTTTATTAGTTCTGAATATATTTTAGGCCACAAATGTGCAATAATGACTATGTTATATAAATTTATTCAACACAACCACACAAGCTTTAAAAAATACTTTCACACTAACATGCATAGTTATGAAACAAATGCAAGCACTGTAATCACAATATATTTAACTTCAAACACTTGTATTTCCATCGACAGCAAAAGTATTAATCACAACATATGCTTGAAGAACCCTAAAACTGTTATCAGCACTCTAAAAGATAAAATTATATATCTTTTGCACTGTGAAGTCTGTTTGAAAACAACCATTCTGAAAAGAAAAAAAACACATAGTTTTAAAAAAACTAACCAGATTTAATATTAGACTTATGTAGAAACACTGTTCAATATTATAGATGGGAAAGAAGCTACCATGAAAGGATAGTTAGTTTAAGCTGTTATAGAAACAAATAGACTTCTCTCTTCATTCACTTTTCACACTATTATTTTTAAGGACAAGCTTTCACTATCACAGACAGCTTCGAGAGGAGAAGAGGTCTACTCTCTTGACCTGATGAAGCTGTCTGTGACAGTGAAAGCTTGTCCTTAAAAATGTGTTTGTGGTTTTTTTAGTGTTCTGGCTATCCCTTCTAATTTAAACCATGATTTAGCCTAGTGCTCTATTCCCAAATAACCTTTTCATAATAAGTAAGAAATATCACCAGAGATATAAATATTCGCAGCTACATATTTGAAAAAGTTTAAAGAGTGATTTATGCTACAAAAATAAATAATATAAAGATTGTATTTTTGGAAATTTATTACTGGACTGCTTCTAAAAACCAAAATTGGTATAATCTAGCTTGTCCTAATAATTTCAGTTATTTATACTTTAGTTTGGTACAATTTTTATTCTAAATGTGTTGGCTTTCCCCTTTAGATTTTTATATCATAAATGAAGAAGACACAGAAAATATGAATATTTGGAACAGAACACTGAAATGTTTAAGATGAAACAGTAAGAAAACTTTTTTAAATCAACTTTCACTAGCAAAAGCAGATTCAGCATTTAAATTGTACAAACTAATGTCTGGCAGTGTACTGTCACCTGATTCTAACTGTCAATAGCAGCAATTGGATCAGATATTTAGCACAACTGGCCAGTGCAGATTTATTATTTATTATTATTATTATTATTATTGTGACAAGTGAATGGTTAAAAGTGATTAGTAAGAATAATGGTGTGAGAAGAAAATAGTTTATCTAAGGTTGAGCTTGGGGCTTGTCTGAATTACATGAGATTTTTTTTATCACTGCTCCTTACTACCTGTTCAGGTTATAATCATATATAACTATTCTGATTGAGTAGGAATGAGAAATAAAGCATTTTTTGAGGTAATCTATCCAAATTTGAGTGGAAGAAGAGTGGGAAATCATTTAGAAAAAACCACCTTCAGTAGGCCAGACCAGGATTAAAACCCCGACCAACCTGTCTCCAGCAGGCCTGTTCAACACAAGAGAGAGAGGCCTTAGACCAGGTAAGACAAACATGTGGCTCAATCCACGATTCTGTGCGGACCGCAGACCTTTTTATGAACAAACATACCATGACCAGTACACTCACCTGTTCTTGTCAAATTACAATCCGTATAGTTTAAGTGTTCGGTCCATACTGGTGGAAGCAATATACTGAGAATGCCGACCAAATCTGACACCGGTGGCCATGGCTGTGTGGTCATTAAATACCTTTAGTTCTTGCCACTGTTTACACAAGTATACCCTGCAAAACCACACATTGTTTAGTTCAACAGCAAAAAATTGAACCATTTTATTCAACTATTTTACACACATAATCTCTAATGATTAATAAAATAAATATGTTTATCTCACCATGAAAATAATGATAGGCCATTGACATTATCTAAAAATAAAAATATACTTTTATATCAGGAATCTCTCAATCAAGGAACCGGCTACCCTTGATCAGGTGTGTGTCTACTGTCTACAAATTTATGTCAGAGGTGGACTAAACTAAATTATAATGCTTTCTCTAAGTGATGGTCAAGGTTAATCGAACTTGTTGGGAGCAGGGTGGAGGAGGATCTGTTAGTATTTTAATTACTCAACTATGAAGAGGTCCCTCTAATTATGCACCTGAAAAATTCAAAACCATATTGCTAACAATACATCACTAATTTTATCTAGGATATTACTAATACTCCCTAATATATTAATTTATTTACAGCAATAGTAAATAAAATTATTGGATTTCATTTAAAAAAAGTTGTACTTTGGTATTCAAAGTCGGTATATAAAATGTATACTTTGGCTAAAATTGTTTAAAAAAATCAACTTAAATTTAAATGGTATAGTGGTAATAATAGAAAATTACCACTAAATTTATCATTCTTAGATTTATTATATTTGGAAGAAGGTACAAGGTGAATAAAAATACATAAAAGTAATGAACACATTATGGCTTTTACAAAAAAAATTAACACATTTCACACTTTACATTGCTTCCATTGGAAAAAGAGGCAATGGCTGCCTCTCGAATGAAATTGGTCCTTACTGACTAAGGTTTCACTCTATCGGAACTCATCAGGAGGGAGAATGACATGCACAATGCAACTTTCTAAAAGAGGAAACAAAAAACACAAACACAAAACACAAGAGAGAAAGAGGAAATATGTAAAGAATGATAGGTCACTTTGACA
Source organism: Timema douglasi (assembly GCA_901482245.1). Taxonomy (NCBI): domain Eukaryota; kingdom Metazoa; phylum Arthropoda; class Insecta; order Phasmatodea; family Timematidae; genus Timema; species Timema douglasi. Next base: position 653,021 of record CABEEJ010000016.1, on the reverse strand, counting down.
GGAACATGTAAAAGGAATAACAGAGGAAAAACACTGGAAATGGACATTGGATGTAAATATAATATATCTCTATTAGGAAAAACTCTTTTTATTTTATAAGGTAAAAGTAAAAGAAGCCAGATTAAACAGACATTTTATTTCTTTAATCATCACCAACCTGCCTGTAGCCAGGTCAGTTTAGTAAAATGCCTCCATCTTCCTCTATCCTCCCACCATTCTTCCATTCTTCTCCTCTCACTTAAACACTTTCTGTTATTTGCTCATCCCATCTTTTATTTCTTCCATATAACTCCAATAGCTTTCTACCCTCCTTGTTTCTCCCTATCCCGCCGGTCCCCCATCCTACGTTCTTTTCCTAGCACCTCCTCAAACCTCTTTACTAATGATATTTAATAATTAAGTGAAATTTTTTTTTAGAATGAAATCTGATTGGTTAGTGGAACATTAAGAAAAATTTGTAATCATGCAGTTGGAATATTTATCTCTGGCAATTTCACAACAACAAAAAGAAAAGAAAAATGTCTGCTGCTTGGTAAAATATTTATTGTTTTTAAATCATTAATTCACATCAAAATCGACCATTATTTGCAAAACTGCACAAGTGGGGTGCCCAGCAGAAGAAAAAGATAAGTTTGAGGAAGAAATAGAAAGACATATGGGAAATGAGTGTCAGATAGTAATGGGTGATCTGAATGCAAAAGTAGGAAAAGAGAGAGTAGGGTTTGAGGAGATGTTAGAGAAGGTATGATGGGGAGAGAGAAACGAGGAGGTTAGAAGACTGTTGAATTTATGTGCAAGAAATAAAATTAAAGTGGCAAACAGGTGGAAGGAAAGATAAAGTCATAAGATCACTAGATACAGTTGAGATAGAGAGCAAAAGTCGGTGAAAGATTACTTTATCATGGATGAAAAAATGAAAAAGCAAACATCAATATAAAAAGTTGAAAAACACACACTGAGGGAACGAGGGTTAAGAAAGCATTAGAAGAATATAGAGAGAAGAAGAAAAGAGTAAAGCAAGTTGTTCAGGAAGACAAGGAAGGATTGAATGCAAAAATGAATGGAAATGCTGGAACAGGACGTAGAAGTAAGGTGGTGTTATGTAGCCAAGTAAGAAACAGGAGAGAGAAAAGACAAGAAGTTATAATGGTGGACGAAGATAGAAGAACGTTGACAGGTGACAGGTGAGGAAAGGAATGAGTGAAAGAGAGGAGCAGGAAGAAATAGAAGAAGAGGAAGAAACAAGGAAAAGCACCGGGTGTGGACGAAATGAATGTGAAAATGATAGGGCAGCAGATGAAGTAGGTATACAATTGTCATTCAGGGTGCTGAGAGTGGTTTGGAAGCAGAACAAGGTACCAAAAGACTGGTAAAAAGGAAAGAAGGTATGAATATGGGAAAGACTTGGTAATGGTATTTATGAATGTGAAGAAGGCATAAGATAGCGTGGATGAAAAATAAAGTTTGGAAAGCGATGGAGGAGGCAGAAGTGGTAATGAGAGTGAAAATGGAAGGATGGAGTTGTTCTAGAGAAAATATGGAGTGAAGCAGGGGAGTGCCCTTTCCCCATTACTATTTGTAATGGTAATGGAAATGGTGATTAACAAAGTGGCAGGAAAACTCTTGTAGGAAAGAATGAAAGCAATGTTGTTTGCTGATGACTTGATGGTATGTGTGGAGAATGAAGAGAAAGTATAGGAACAATTACAAGAATGTAATGAGGAAGTAAAAGTGTGTGGAATTAAATTTAGCATGGCAAAGTGTGAAGTAATGCCAATGACAAGGAAAAGGCCTAATAAAGCTATAAAGTTGGATTGAGTAGAACTGAGAAAAGTACAGAGCGTGAAATATCTTGGAAGCGCATGTGAGGAGAAAGGTGGAAGAAGAGAAGATTTAATGAGAAGATGACAGCAGGGAGAGTTGTTCTATAGATACGTAAGCGACCTGTTTTGAAGAAGAAAAGTTCCCTTAAAGTTTAAGGAAGTATTGTACAGGACATACTTTATACCTATTGTCACACATGCAGCAGAAACATGGACAATGAATGTAAGAAAGACTAGGAAAGTGGAGGCCATGGAAATGAAGTTTGTGAGGAACATGTTAGATGCCACGAGGAGAAACAGGATTAGGAATGAAGTTATCCGGTGAAGAGTTGGGATAATGGGAGTACATGAGATGCTAAAGGAAGCAAGAATTAGATGGTATGGCCATGTAATAAGGATGGAAAAAGAGAGGATGCCGAAGAAAATGTTGGAAATGAAGTATGTGGGGAAAAGACCACAGGGGAGGCCAAGAAAGAGATGGGAGGAGCAGATAACATAAAGTGTTCAAGGGAGAGGAGAATGAAAGAAATTAAAGAAGAGAGAGTGGTGGAAGGATAGATGAAGATTGAGGAATTTTACCCAACTGACCCGGCCACAGGCTGGAAATAGTTGATGATTATTTGCATATTGAAAAGTAGTCAATTTCACAATATGATAAAATTTCATGTTTGTAAAATACATTTAAAACTGATACAAAGGATCATTAAAATTAATATAAAGTTGATAAAAACACGTCTCACGAAATTTCTGGCAATAGCGTTTTGAAACTAAGAATAGAAAAATTTGGAACCTAAACACTTGGGAATATAATTACTTAGTGTAGGTATTTAAATAATGATGCCTTACCTAACATCTGTTCCAGCAACAGCCAGATATGTTCCACTTTGGTCAAAGCACAGATCCCTGATCTCATACCCATCATCCATTTGTAGTGTTTTGAAATTTTTCAATTTTCTCAAATCCCATAGCTTAACACAAGCATCGTCAGCTGCAGTAGCAAGGTAGTAACCATTTTCAGAGAATGAAATAGCTGTTATAGGGCCAGAGTGACCTATTTGAAACAAAAAGAAAGAAGAAAATAAGAACAATAACATGATTGTATATAGAATTTGTATTGCTTAAGTTTTGTATTCAATATGTTGTATTAGATCCTTAGTTCAATACAGCTTAAGGGACTTATTCAATAAATACAAGGTGTATAAATTATTCCCTAGATATGTGCAAGTTACAAAGACTTCCAATTCTACCTAAAAAGCTAGATTCACTATTTGTATTTTTGATAAATTAAAATAAAAACTAACCTGGAAAGTTGGCTACATTGGATTGCTCTTTCAAATCCCAAATCTTCACCTGAGAGTCTGAAGTGCCAGTTCCAAATATAAGACCATCTGGATGGAACTGAGCAGTCGTGAGAGCTATAGCGGATGAGCCCTGGTCAGCAACCTAAGTCAATAAAAATCATTTGTAGTTATATGAATTGATTCAGTCTTAAGTCAGTTTTTTTTACATAATGAGTTAACTATCATGAATTTAATTGTATTCAGAAGATACAGAAAAAGTATATAGAATCATATAAAAGGAATGAACCCAATATGGCTTTTACAATAAAAATAACACAGTTCATACTTTACATTGCTGCCACTGGGCAAAAGAGGTTTTCCATATAGATAAATAATATATTTACATTAGGGTTGGACCGGTGTGTTTTTTCCACTGCTGGGGGGTTAAGGTAGTGAATGAGAATAGAAATATCGGAATGTGAGCCAGCTAGTCATACATGAAGCTCTAGATATATGCTGGAACAAGAGCACTCTATTCTAAAACAAAATTATACCTTGGTGAGTAGTCTTCCAGTGCGAATGTCTGAGAACGCCCAATGCTGGTCGGTGGAGGTGGATAGGACATAATCTCCAGTTGGATGAAGCGACAAGCCAGTGACAGGCCCGTCATGAGCTCGCAGCATCTGCATCGTCTGAGAGGTTGGAACATTCCATACTCGGATAGTGGTGTCCGGAGATGCGGTGATTACTAGATCCTACAGCAAACATTTCATTGTGGTAGGCAATTATGTGTGTTTGGTGAGAGGTCTTTAAATAGGATTGGCTGTGTACTTACTTATGTGTTGTTGGATACAGGTGCATATGTATTAAGTACCAACATATGAACATTAAAATAAATACAACAAATAAATAAGTCTAGGCAGGGTTTTAACTTTAGGAAAACCAGTAACCTTGGACATTTCCAATTATATATTTGTATTATATTTGGAAGAAGGTACAGGAAAGGTGGATAGAAACATATAAAAGGGGGACAAACACAATATGTGTTTGTCCCCCTTTTATATGTTTCTATCCACCTTTCCTGTACCATCTTCTAAATATAATACAATTGCCTCATAAAGCGAAAAGAGGTTTTCCTTATAGTCATACAATTATATATGTGGTAAGTTTTTGTAGAATATTTTTTGAAGGCATATGAATATAATTCACTTTTAAAAAATGAACGGTTTGTCAAGTCTCTAAACAGTAGAAGTGTGACAATGTTGATGACACTGATGGCTGGACTTGTTAGTTGACAATGCCAAAACCATGTGAAGCCAGAAATATAGTGAATTCAAAGTTTTTCTGTGTGGACCTAAGTTATGTATTTCCCACAAGCAACAAGTGCTCCTTTCCCTTAACTCTTGCCATATACCTTATTTATCTGAATCTAGGACAAGTTTTTCCCTCAAATTTGTAGCTTCAAAATCTAGGGATCATCTTAAAATCACAGACTAAGGAATAGGTTTGGTCTACATTGAAAGGTTACATTTTACATCTTTATTTAATATTAATACAATAGTGCAGGGATGACGTTTTTAAATATTTTAGTCATTTTCGTGGATTTTAAAGGTATAGCAGAGCTCACAGGATATTTAGTTATTTTGGAAAATTTTTAGGCTAATTTTTAGGTTATTGTTAAAAATAACTACCTAGTTAGGGCCCAATACGATACTCGATAACCATAGTATCGACTGATAATGCAATAATCCATACTATGTGCTAAAAATCTTAATACCACTCTTTAATAGTATTCAAAACGGTTTACTTCACTAATGAGTTGGGGCTACTTATGGGCATAATCAAATTGAATTTTATTTCGTTGTGCTGTTTTTGATTACTTTTACAATTTCTTCACTATGATATTAAACATTCAGCCATTCACAATGATCAAAATAGATTTAAAAACAAATAATGAATAATCAAATTGTTGCGTATTTAACTCTTAAAACTTTATCTACAACGCTAGCACTTGTCAATTAAGAGATGAGAAAACTAGAATCGATTTTAAACAAATAATCGATAATATGTAGAGTTTACAAGACAATTTTAGCGATGCCAAACCTGAGTTTTAATTCGTGAAACTCCACAAAATATCTAACTTTTGAATAATATAAAGTAACTATTATCTCAGATTAGACGTTCTTAGATCATCATCGGTTTTGAAATAAGAATAAAGATGATTGTTTAATTATCACTAATTTTTTACACTTGGCTGTCATGGCGGCTGACTTTTACAGTAATTTATAGCAGACGTTTTTATTGGTTAGATTGCTTGTAACGTGTGAAATGTGTTTATCTCCTCTTTATAAAAGCAACAGTTTGTTGTATATTTGTCCTTTGATTTCATCCTATATATCTTTACTTTATATTATTTTATTTTCTGTATGTCATTTTGAAAGTGAAAGTGTCACATTTTAGAAGCTAATGTGTTATTAGCCGAGTCCTATGTTTGTATTTAAGGGGATTAGGGTGTACATGAGACTTGGATTTTCATTAAGGATTATCATTTCTCATAATAAAAATTAACTTTTCATTGTTTTTATTAATTTTATCAAAATCGACCTTCTCATGCAAAAGCAATATTTGAGACGAAAAATAGATTTCTTAGCAATTCCTCTAAATCAACATAGGGATTTTGTTTTTTAAATAAAAAAGCATTTGTTAACATTACAAAATAAGTCTACCATAATTATTATTTTCTTCTTCATGATAAAATAAATACCACTTACAAAAAATCTATCCAGAACTACTGAAAAACTGGGGGTCGTCTTGGCTTCGGGTGGATACAATATTACATGTGGTCTCGTGATTAAGCATTTCTACAAAGGTATTTATAAAAGTTTGGCATTTTGGGCTATGTCCTGCTGTCCAGGGTTGGAAAAAAACCAACCCGGTTGAGTTGTATAGGGATTTATTGGTTTTTTTGTGGTTTAATTAAATATATTATGTATGCTATTTGATTAAAGCAATAATTTAAATATAGTAGTTATTTGGGAGCCAAAGAAACATATTTTAATTTTAAATATAAAGGATTAATATGAGACACAAAAAAGGAAAATAATAATAATGCAACAATGTAATGTTTGGCAACAAGGTTGTTTGTGTAGAAGTAATAGAAAGAGGGGGATGGAGAGACCATGTATCAAATTACTGGCAAAGCAGGTGCAGAGTTGATTTGTTGCTTTCTTTTCTTAAAAATAAAACGTAATAACTTTTGCTATCTCATTTTCTCTCTTGAAAAAGTATTATTGCTAGGGTCTAGCATTAATACAGTATAGGTACCTTAAAATTATATTATCCCAAGTGAGATGCCAGTTGAACATATTATTTTGTTCAACAAATTAAAACCTATTTTATAGCTTAGACTATTGTATAAAATCTGTATCTTCAAAACTTGTGTATAGCACCATATACAAATCAATGTATTATTATTGAGTTTGAACCAAAAGATTTTCAACAGAATGACAAACCTTCTTCAAAATTTATTATATGAATCCTTTGTATGCAAAATTTAATAAATGGATTATTTTTGGGCAGGGTAAAATTATAACAACCCTGCTCTGCTGTACCTCTCGGGAAATGAAGAAAAGTCACACATTTGAACGTGCACAATGTGTGGAGTGTTTAAACTATAATATTCGAACCAACTACATGGAGAGAGAGAAAGAGAGGGAAAAGACTTATTTATATTATTAAAAGATTAAAACAACATATTATGCTAGCTTAAAAATGAATGTATTGACGCCTCACCACTGAATTATATAATACTTCTGTAAGAGTGGGCTAGTGGTCAAGTAAGTGGCCTGGGTATCTATAATAATAATGTACGTTACCTCATCCGGATGGTAGATGACCCTAGTGACCTTCTTGGTATGTCCCTTGAGGATGGCCACTACTTGCTCTGTGTCTTTGTTGAATACAGTTGCATTACGATCATTGCCTCCAGTCAAAATTTTGCTGGTGTCTGCACCATGAATGTCAAGTGACAATATTCCTGGAATGCTCGCACTATGAAGGCCCTACAAAAATAAAATAAAGAGACCACTTGTCCGCAACACTTTTACTTTACTATCTGGCCCATACTCTCATACACACACAAAAATAATAGTTTTCTGTTTATTTCTTGTTGTTTTAAAGCAGAGTTCAGTAACAATTGTTCTGTGTTGCCGAGTGTTCCAATCCCACCTATATTAGTGAGCTGTATTGTTTTGTAGCGAGAAAGACAGGTAAAATACATAAAACTACCCTCTTCAGGCAACATCTAGCAGTAATCTCATTGTCACTTGATGAGATAGCAGGGTTTTATTTAGGGTATTTTTCAGGATTTTAATAAAGTTGTAGTGATGGTTATGAAGGGGAGTGAAAAAATTCTAAGTAAAACAATTTCCAATTTGTTTTAAAATTAATTAAATACAAATTAACATATCCTTCCAAACCATAAAAAGAGTTAGTAGGGTTTTTATTATGTCAGTAATGAATGGATAATCTTATAATTTTAACTTTGTTTATCTTCTAGTATTAATGATAAATTATTTTATTTGTCACTTTAGAAGAGGAGTGAGTGTTAAAATAACCATTAAAGTTTCATTATAGAGTATAATATATCATATTTAACTTTAAAAAACACTAAGAACTATGTTGAGGTTTGAATACTAGCCAGGTTTACTGAAGGTAGTTTTCCACTCCTCATCTACACAGCTGTGGTCACATTTCCACAAATTTGTACCTTTCTAAACTGCTAGTATAATCAAAATAAGTATAGGCCACACAGGTAGTAACTAGTAAGGCTTCAAACTGATATTTTTGGCGCTCACGCTATGTAAAGACAAGTCTACCATTTTATTTAACCAGACTTTTAGAAAGTTCATCATAATTAAAATAAGAAAAGTTTATATAATTGTTTATACACCTTGAAGATGAAAACGTTGGAATCACTTTCAGTTACTCATAATGTTGTCTATGGTATGTTATTTTTACCAAGCCAACCATATTTATTCCTGAAAATTTGCAATTTTAAAGGAATTTGACTTATGACAAAGAACAATAATGCTTTAATGAATGATTCTATTACCCGTCTCAGTGGCGTAGTTGGCTAACGTGTTAGTTTAGTGTTGAGCTCAACTGCCGAGAACGGGGAGATCGAGGTTCAAATCTCGGTCGAGTGAACTGGGGGTGGTATTTCCTAGATGGTTTTCCACTCTCCCTCCGCACAAATGCGGGTTCATGTCCTCTAAATTCAACCTTCCCCATTCCTAATCCATCAGTGTAATTAGTACTTGAGCGTATAACCCGAACGGGTAGTAAGACGCAAAGCTAAATTTAAAAAAAATTCTATATAAGGATGGGACCTTCAAATTCTTAAGGATATTTGAGATTCAAATTTAAAAAAAAAAATCAAGTGAAATTTGATTAAGAGCTATAATACTGTTTATTGGTGATTCAAAACCAATTATGATAGTTATAGGATGAACTTAGCAACCAGGCCCCAGACCAGTAATTTGACATTTAAGTGAACGTATGAATGTTAAAAAAAAGAATGGATTGTAAAAAATAATGTAGACATTAAGTTACAATTTGTGTTTTATTATTCTTTTATACTTTTATAATAAAGGAAATTGATAAAACTAAAGAAAAAGAAAAATAAACTACTAAGAGTAAATTTGATGAAGAAAGCCCACCTAGGGAGAGAGGAAAAATGTGGGAAGAATTCATTGCAAGGTGACATCTTCTTCCTTTCTTCTGTCTTCTATATTAGAAGTAGTCACACATTTTAACACAAATAGAATAATATTTCGGCATTGTTGCCTTTATCAAACACGAAGAAGAAGAAAGCACAAATAACACAGAACACTGGATTACTCCATTTTGAATTTAAATTCAGTTTATTTTTCCTTTTTATTTAGTTTTATCAATTTCCTTTATTATAAAATTATCTAGCCATTGGGCCACCTCATTTTTAAACATTCTTTTATACTCATAATTATGTTCATAATTTTTTACAAGATTCAGATTTAAGATTCAAAGGTAAATTGGAAATAAAGATTCATAAAACAGTGGATTTGATCCAACTCTAATGTTATATATATTAAATATCTAAGAAAAATTGGATACAGAAAAAGTAATTTATGAAATTGCCAATCTGTGAAAAATTACGAACATAAAAAGAACTTAGATGAAAAAATTATCCAAATACTTTTGATGACTATATTAACTAAAAACATGCAATTACCTAATCCAAAAATGCCAAAAATGCTAAAAATGGTAGAACTTGTGTTCAGTATTTAGTGTGTAGCATTATAGTATGTTAGAGGAAATGTTTACAGAGAACATATTGAATAAATAAACGAAGCGAAGTGAGGGGAGTAGCACTCACAGGATGTGAAGCGAGCGTGTGGAAAGTACGGAGAGTGTCTTGTGACACCAAGTCTTCTGGCACGGTCCTGCCCCTCTTCTTGCGCTCCTGTGTGAGGACAGTCGCTTTGTCTTGCAGCTTCTGGATCACATCTGCAGTCATGCCTGCCTGCTCAGTGGGCTGGTTAGCCACACCACCGGCCTCCACCGCAATTGCCTGAATATGAACAAAGAATTAACTACAGTATATCAACATGTACGCATAGCAAGCAGGGTGGAAAAGAGTCATAAGATGGACTTAGGGAAAATTAATAAAATGGTTAGTGTTAGATTCAAAATAAAGTGTTTTTTAGAAAAACAAATAAACACCTTATGTCTTTAAGAAAATATTCTGAAAACACTGTAAAATAATGTAATGCAAGTGATAAGGACAGTAAATGTTAAGCCTTGAAAAAACGTAATAAACTTTTCATTTTTTCATAATCTTTTCCCACTTTGATCCTCTTATCACTTTAATAGTACAACACAAGAAAAAACAAGAAGAAAAAGAAGATTGGTGGTAGCATATCTGAAAAGGTTGGCGAGGAACTGAAACTTGACCCACTTTGATGGCTGTATGGTTTAAGGTGTCACTCTCACAATATACTAGGTAAATTTAAGCAGTAAAGAGCATACACTATCTGGTGCGAAGATTAAGACTCATCATTATCAACTGTTTCCAGCCTGTGGGCGGGACAGTTTAGTAAAATGTCTCCATATACTTCTATCCTTCCATCATTCTTCATCCTTTAATTGCTTCCATTCTTGTCTCACACACTTTCTATTATCTGCCACTCCCGTCTCTTTCTTGGCCTCCCTTGCGGTCGGTCTTTTCCATACATACTTCATCTCCATTTTATTTAAAACCTTTAAAAACCTCTCCTTTTACATACTCATTACACCCCCATACCACATCAGACTTGCTTCCTCTACTATATCTTGTACAATCTGTATCCCCTCTTTTTCCAGGATAACTTCAATCCTTATCTTGTTTCTTTTCATGACAAATAACATGTGCCTCACAAATGTCATTTCCATGGCCTCCACTTTCCTAGTCATTCCTACATTAAATGTTCATGTTTCTGCTGCATATGTGTACTTTGTAGACCTAGATATAAACAATAAGACATGGAGAAGTGTGTTTATTCTTATCTAAGCCTAGCTTAACTATCCTTTCAGGTTGGCTATCACTTATTTGGCATCATTGTACAATGTTTCTACACTGTTTTGCTATACATTTCCAAGCCATCATGCAATTATTAATTCTATTAACTTTTTTTTATAATTATTGTTGGTGTAATTTTAATGTCCTTAACAACATGAGTGTGAAACCATTTTATTTTTTTTTATTAGATTTTTATTTGAGTGTTACTTATATTTTTAAAATGTTTTTTATAGGTGTTATTTCTAATTTAAAAACTGATGTTTCCATTGTTTAACTTTTTTTTTTCAAAAGTATTTACTCTTCATAAAAATGAATGTCATTCATATTTTAAGAACATGTGTTTTAATAAAACTTGTTATTCCTTCCTGCGGTTTTGGGGGTAACTGGTTGACGTAACGATGACAGTGACGTTGTGTTCTGACCCGTGTGGGTAGGGGTAGGAAAAAGGTCGGCGAGATTGTTCTGGCAACGTGAGTCACAGTAGGAGGTAGGATAAAGTCCCGGCAATGTGAGTCGCGGTGGAAGGTACAGGATGACTGCGGAAGGAGAGGGAGTTCAGACAAAATCACTCTTTACAAAATACGACAATTTATTAGTTCAAACGGTGTACCCAGTTTGGGTAGCCACTCTACGACTGGCCTCTGACCAAGGAACCAACGTGCTAAATACCCTCCACTCCTGCCTGATCTTGTCCAATGGGAGAAAAGGGAGCTTCTCATTGGTGCGGTAAAATGTAAGCAATAGTGGCCGCGAAGCAAGCCAATAGAAAGAGGTGTTCTCCTTGGCGCTAACTACAGTGAGGAAAGCGTCACGGACAGCTCAGAGAACATGGACTGTGGGGCAGTCCAGGCAGTAGAGAGGGTAGTTGGTGCGGCCTGTGCAGGTGCAAAGGATAGATACAAGGGCCGACTGAACAGTGAGGCACAACAAACTTACTTTAACATTTTAAAATTATTAATATACTCGAACTCGACTCAAACTCGGGAGCTTTCCGAAATACTCGAGTTCAACTTGAATGAAAAAGCCCAAGCTCGCAAACCCCTAATCTAACCATACCCGTAGTAATAAAATGAATACATAATTAGATGTTGAATGTGATTAAGAACTTACCGGCTGAGGGATGCCAGCAGGGTTGGTGGTGATTCCAGCCTGTGGTTTGAGAGTGGCCAAGGCTTCACGAGCCGCTGTCACTTCCTTGGTCAATCGAGCAATTACACGGCATGCTGCATCATGCTGGTACAATGCGTGACTAAAAACAAATAATGTTTTGACGGCAAACCCTAATACAGAATTATATTCCCTTCTGTAATTATATAGGAATTATGTACACCATGTGTACCTGTTAGCAGTTAGAACTGATTTAATTTACTTTTGGTTGTAGCTTGTGAAGAATGTGTTTATTGCCAAAGTGTGGTAATACCAGCAGCACTTTGGAAGGAATATGTTCTCTAACAGCAGATATATATATTTTTAAACTAACTTACTTACTCTATGGCATTAGGAACTCAAAAGTTCATTACCGCACTAAAAAAAGTACGCCACCTTTCCTAGGTTGAGCTAATTCTATCCAGTCTATCTCATTACACCCTATCTCTCTCAGGTATATCCAAATGTTATCCTCCCATTTGCGACTGGGTCTTCCCAGTGATCTTTTCCCAGTCAATACCTTGAACGCAGTTCTAGATACTCCCATTCACGCTGCATGACCTGCCCGATTTTATTACCCTAACAATGTGTGGTGATAAGTACAGGGTATGCAGCTCATCCTTACAAGTATGGCAAAAACAAACTTTACTTTCTAAGACATTCACTAGAACATTTAAGGATTTTCTTGCAAAATATATCTATAATATATAATAGAGGTGTGCAAAGCTTCAAAACTTTGACTTGGCTTCGAAACAAAAATTAGATTCGACTTCACTTCAAACTTCAAAAAAATGTCGGCTTCGAAGCTTCGCCAATAAAATTTACAGCTAAAATACTCAATTTATGTTCAATTACTGCCATTCAGAGTTGTTTTGTACTTTAAAAAATATTCATATGATGAAAATCAAAGTATTTGAATTGCATGATGTGATGATACCTTGATTTATCAGATCGAAACAAAATATTACAAACAATTGTGCAATAAAACATCCAAATAATTTTAGTGCAAAAAGTTATATATAAATAACTACAATATAATATTTTTTCAAGTGTAAAGTAACTAACTAAAATTTTCGAACTTCGATTCCGCTTCAAGAATATATCATATATTCGATCCAAGTTCACTTTGAATTGAAAAAATTGACTTTGAACACACCTAATGTATAAGTCAGCTTTAAACCAATTTCACATTGGATGAAAGAGTTTGGCTAAGCCTGATTTAGACAATCGCCCTTCTGTGATACATTCCAGTCCTTGGGATTGAGCTTAGACATATCACACGGACTGATTTCCCAGAGGAAGCTTAATTATGAACCTATCACAAAAGGGCCCGTGTCTAAATAAGCTTGCCTTTTTGAAACATAAAATCAATTTAAAACGAGCCATTAAAAAATTGACATTGGTCCGTAAGCGTTAGCGGCTTGCTAATGTGAACCAACAACAAATGTTCCTCAAGAGAATGCCAAACTTACATGTAGCTTTCTCTATTCTTTGCTGCGGTGGTGGTGTTGTAAGGCTTTAGCATTGTTGTCCCATTTGATTAAGACTTATTTGACTTTAAATATGGAAGTATGTTGTTCTATGACTTTCTTGGTATAGCCTAACTTTGACCATTTTATAAGATAACATAGTAAGGGTACCAGGGAAAAAGGAGGAAAGTCATATTACACAAATTTCCCAGGACAACCACCTTTATATCTCAAACCACATAAAGACCCCCAGAAAATACTGTTTTGTATTAATTTAATCATAATATAAATTGAATTATAAAGGTTTCATGATTGTCTAAGAGATGGCAGCACTAACTCAATTTGAGTTAAAAGTGGACTTTACCCCTTTTACCCTTGTACCCTTCATTGCCAAACTTACTAAAATAGCACATATTGGGTAAGAAATGGTTACTTTTTTTAAAAAGTTCTCACTGCCTTATCTAACACAGCAGCAATAATATCCTTCAAATACAATCCGTTATTAGTAAAGTTTCAATCAATATGGCTCACCTAAGCTCTTGCCGCGCCGTCTGCAACTGTTGTCTTTGTGTGAAGCTGTGCAGCATCACGGCATCCCATTCATCCTGTAAAGTTTTCAAGATGGCCGGTATGCTTGTGGCTGATGGTGGCTTGGGTTTCACAATGGGAGTGGCTGTAAATACAAATTCAAGCCTATGTATGGTAGGTAGTCCAGCTCACATCGAGAACATAAAAATACAATATATTAAAATGTATAAGCTTATATCCGTGGATCAAACTAGAATGGTTAATAAATTAGAACAAGTCCAGCAAGTCAAAGTCTAGCCTGTAAGGTCATGATGATTGCAGATAACCAAAAAGTAGCCAAAGTACCAACAAAGATGTAGTTAGAATTAATGGTCTCACAATCATGAGCCAACTTTTATTTTCTCCGGAGCACATATTCTAATATCCTGTAGATCAGAGAGTCAACAACACTTCCAATAAATGTTCTCGTAACAATTTATATACATATTTACTCAAACAAATGGTTCTCGTGGCAATGTTATGACCAAAATTATAGAAATATGTTGAGGTGTACCAATTCAGTAAAACCTATTACCGTTTAAAATAATTGTTCATGTTAAGACTATTTGCACCGATTAACTGATTAATCCCTGTTATTGATTATTTATTAATAACTATTGAGAAATATACTTAAGAGAATGATAACAGTCAATGTAATTAGTACAAAAAGATTGTATGGATACAAAAAGATAGTTTATGCATAAACGGCGAAAGTTGGAACTAAATTGTTATATTATCAACGGTATGAACTTATATTTATTTATCTGGTTATGTAATCATTGCATAATCCAACCCAGATAAAGTGTGTATATAAATTTATTTTTTTTGCGATTTTGATCACTAAGCTTCTACCTAAGAAATTTTGATTTAAACTCTACTTAAAAAAAATCATTCAACATAATTATCATTGATCACGATTGATTGATGATGTACAAGTAATCACCCGATAAGGATTCATTGGTATTCATATCGGTGCACCCCTATAAATAAGTCAATTACCAGCAAACCCCAATCCAATAGCCTACATTTAATATAAGCTTTACATCCATTACTGGGTGACCTGGCGGTCTAGGGGTAAGGTGTCAGACTTCTGTGCTGGCGGCCGGGGTTCAATTCCTCGGTCCTGGCACAGATTTATCTGATTACCAAACCCTTCCTTCACCTCTGACAAGATATCTTGTGAATGTGGGGAATGCCAGGACTCCGCCGTGGTTCGGATTCCACGTTAAACTGTAGGTCTTCCATTTCATCTCACAATACCCCTACCATTACACATTAGCGTAAGTGCGTACAACCCGAACGGGTAGTAAGACGCGGTGCTAATAATAATAATAATAATAATAATAATAATAATAATAATACATCCATTACTGCTTCCCTCCCAAGTCCTTTGTAAGTTTTTTTATTCAAGCCATATATATTCCACTACCACCTGGGGTAGTAGCTTCATATGCCCTATAATCTAACTTAAGGCTAGGACAAGCACACCATCCAGTCCCCAGCTGTTAATTCAATGCTGTGAAAGGTTAAACCCACATTTCACCAATGATACATTTTTCTGCCATGCCGAGAATCGAACCCGGGACCCTTATATCAGTAGACAGACACGCTAACGACTGAGCTAAGGTGTCGGATAATTTAATATAAACTCACACCTTTAACAAATGACAAATTTGGATAAATCAGTGGTAAGCAATGGTGTGCAAAGTCCAAGATTAAATTCCAGGTATCACTTTTTAACTAAAGTGAAGATATACTAAACCCTCACTTTTCAGTTCTATTATAAAGTATTTTATAGCTTGACAACATATACCACTAAATTAATAAACCAATTCCATGTGTATTATAAATGTCTTTAAAAACCTTTCATTACTTACTCTATGGCATGAACTCCAAAATTCATTGCCGCATTTAAAAAAGCACACCACCTATCCCTATATTGAGCTAGTTATATTCAATACAAATCATTACACCAAGTAAATCTTTCATTCTAATGTTACCCTCCCATTTGCGTCCAGGTCTTCACAGTGGTCTCTTCCCATTAGGTTTGCCAATCAATACTTTGAACACGGTTCTAGTTTATTCCATTTTACTCCCCACCATAGCCGGTAAGATTTAATTACCCTAACAATGTCTGGTGACGAGTATAGGATATGTAACTCACCATTATGTAACATTCTCCCCTTTAAATTATCTTCAACCCTTTTTGGACCAAATACTTTCCAAATAGGCCTACTTTGTTTCTAACAACCTGAGTTTTACATTTCTTGACAAACAGGCGAGATGTTAACAACTTAATGACCGAGTAGTAGTTAATGAATGTATTGACTATATATTCCTTTCCTAATTTCCACTCCAATATTAATATTGCTAGTAAAAATTGTCTTTCAATATAATTTCATTTATTTGAGGTATTTCTGACCCAAATGATTATATAATCACACAACTTATAAACTAAATTAAATCTTTAACACATACAACATCCAGCCCTCGGCTGTTAGTTCCTCGTTCTGAAAGGGGAAAAACACATTTCAGCTAATTATACATTTTTGGCCATGCTAGGAATCAAATCTGGGACCCTTAGGCTAGTAAAGAAACACGCTACCAACTGAGCCAAGGTCCAGAAAAATTGTTCTTAAATATTTAAACTCATATCTACCCTACCAAAAGATAATTATGTTGTTTGCAGTAGCCTTTGAATTGTTGTCCCCTGTGTGATCATGAAGGTACTTAATATTCTCAAAGTCCACTTCTAAACCTATTTTCCTGTCAGGTTATAGTAAAATTTCTAACAAGGTAAGCTTTTTTATTAATTAATTTAAAAGAAAAACTTACTTTTAATTTCAATGAGCATATCCACCGATAGCTCTTTACCAACGATGGGGTCCACTCCATTCTCAACTATGTACTTTTCAATTAGTCGTCGTTCAAATATGGATCCTGATACAGGTGATACCACAGGATGTTCTGGAACTTCGTTGGAAACTGAAAATATTTCAAATTCAATCTAATAAGTATTGATTCATAAAAACAAAATGATGAGGTGTGATAACCAAATATAGATTTTAATAACTGTTAATATGCACATTTAATAGCATTAGAAAAATAAATATGAATTGATTAGTATACTCCCATTGTAGTTGTAGTTCTGAATTATATTTATAAAGATCCTACTTAGGATAGGGTATTTAAAAACTTTATGGTATATCTATCCTAAAGGGGAGCTGCCATTTTTATGGTTTGCTGTACAGAATATTAATGAAGTTGCTGAATTGTTCTCAACTTTGGGTTGGAAACCAGCTATAACATAAATTTTATTGGGAAATTACTCAGTAATTTTATTGTTCCAAAACATTTAATACCAAGTTCCTTCCCCTTTTATAGAAAGGACTTTATGTTACCAATTGTTTGCTTATTCAATAACCTGATCCCACCTCTTTCTGTTTTGGATAAATCTATTAAAGCCAAAACAGGACATTCCTTTTATAGATAGGCCTGTGTTTTTAATTTTGTAGTTTTATGCTCATTTATAGATAATTTTATCAAAAATCTAATCCAATAAATTGACAAATTTAGGCTAAAGTAATTATGTTTATCTCCAATATGGGGGAATACTATACCAATCCCCCTCTCCAGTCCCTGATTAAGAACAATTAATTATTAAAATGATTATGACCAAAACTAAAATTATGGGTCATTTTATCAATTCTCTGAAATACAATATAAACTTACAGGACTTAACGTCTATAGGCAACTGATTTTCAAAATAATTCCAGGCAATGACCAATCTAAATATCTTCTAGAGAATTAAAGTTTTCAAAAATGTACTACAGGTAGGGATCACTACTGCAAATAGCTTCAAGGGGCATTAACTTAAAAAAAAATGCTGGAGAAGCCTCAGATCACACTTGGCTTGGTGGTAAAAGCCCCTCAAAAATTTCCCATTTTTAATGACTCCCCAAAGCTCCTCCTCACTGTTACTAAGTGGGCTGACTTTTTACAATTTAACTATATACACTTGTTTCTAGCAACCAATCACATCACAAGCAAAGTGGATACAGTTTATGGGGTGTGATATAATTCATAAACAACAAATCATTTGTGGCCTCTTCTTACATTTTATTGTCTAGCTTCAGTAGCCTATGCTTTAATTTAAATTACTTTAAGCTTAATCAGTCTCAATTTTTTTAGGCACTGCTTTTTTTCACCTGTTCAGGTTACACATATATATGTAGTAATTACGCTAATGAATTAGGAATGATGAAAATTAAATTTAGAGGATATGTACCCCCATTTGTGTGGAAAACCATTTTGGAAAAAATCACCCTCTGTACACATGACAGGGATTCAAACTCAAATCTCCCTGTCATCGGCTGTCTAGTCTAATACGAGAGTGATGCCGTGTACCATATAAGATGTCTCAAATATGAAACATGTCAAATTTCTTTGAATAAAATGCTGTCAAGCAAATTAAGTTCCTAGGGGGGTATTTTGATTGCGTTTTTATACTATGCAACCTTTGTGTCAAAGTTAATCAGGCATAAGACTACATCTAGACAAAAACCATGATAGATTTTTTTTTATTAGTATATGGTGATTTGATTTATGATGATGAGGATGAGTACCCGTATGCCCCATGGTTGGGCAGCAATTGTGTTGATACCGGCTTTATGTTCATACGTCCCAAGGTTGGGATACCTGTTGTCTTACTGTGCAATTGCTATCACACGGCTATGTGATTATCCAATTATATGCCTAGCCTACTGTAGGATTACTTATTAGTTATTTCTGTGGACATTAGTAAAATTTAATGTTTATACACGATCTATTTAATTAACTACACTTTCAATATTATAAATGCATCATTAAAGTGACACAATTTTTACTTGTGTAACGAACTGATGCGGAGAGCCAGAGCTTGCTATAGATTGAGATAAAGATTGCTATAAGCATAGGCTGCTCCAGTCCCTTGTATATAACCTACCCCTTGTTTTCAGTGTTAAAACCAACTAATAGGAGAACTCTTGGCAACCTGATGTTGTGAAGGGTAGCTTCCTATTGGGTAAAAGGTAGCCAACTAATCACCAGATTTTTAAGGAGAATGAAATTAGTTTTTAAAGAAATAACGATTTAAAACCTGGTATATTTGAATTTACTTCTGAAAATGCCTTATGGGCTTAAAACATGTTAATATTAATAATAAAGATAAAGTTTGGATTTAGAATCGTGTACTGAAATTAAATCATTGCAATTTTGCCTAGTCAACCCTGTATGGAGTATTAAAAGGAAAAATTACATACAGTTCTTTAATTTAAAAGATAAAAATTATACTTGAACATCCATAGTTTTCAGATAAGTAAGAAGGGCCCAACACCGTATTCTTACAAGTACTTCAAGTACATAATTGAAACACTATGTTTGGTTGCTTTCATTAAGAGGCGGCAATAAGGTTAATTTCTACAATGTTTGATATATTTCTCTTATTCCCAGCACATGAGTGTCAAGTCAAAGTTAATGTGCAATTATAGTTTAGGATACCAACATTGGGTCTAGTACCTACTTCCCTACAATTCCTCTGAATGTAAGAAATATGATACCAACATACATTAACAATCAATATATTATCAAGATTGTTTCTTCTGCTTCAGTGGCCACATGGTCTAAGACACTATACTACTCTTGCAATAGACTAGACTGCCGATGACAGAGAGGTCCAAGGTTCAATCCAGTTCAAGTGTACTGAGGGTGGTTTTCCCCTAAATGGTTTCTACTCTTTCTCTCTCCATGCATTAGTGGGTACCCTTTCCTCTTAATTCAACCTTCCTCATCCCTAACCCATTGGCTTATATAAATAAAAATTGTTTTCTTGATGTACAGCTACTATTAATTAAATTCTGTATATTGTGCACTAAAATGCCATCTTTGCTTACAAACCATCTTGGTCCTTGTCCAGCCTATTATTTTCATTTTTGTTTTTACTTAATAAAGATTGGGCACACAAATAGAATATTTTCTGTAATATCTACTACCTACTTTTAATACTTGATTTTAATAAGATAATACCCATTCTTACGTAACTTGTTTTAAGCACCAAGTCTTAATACCCATTTGGGTTGTACACCTATGTACTAATCACAATAATGGTTTTAGGGCCCAGGAGGGTTTGAGAGAAGTGCATCCACATTTGCATGGAAGGAGAGAGGGAATGCCATTTAGGAAAAACTGCCCTCAGTGTACCTGACCGGGATCAAACTCCAATCTCCCTGTCTTCGGCAGTCCAGTCCAACACAAGAATAGTGTGTGAGACCATGTGGCCACCAAAGCAAGTTTTTTAATTGTTAATGGATGAAAGAATAAATTATGATAAGTTGGTTGGGATGGTGTTTTATCTTATTTAAAGGATTTAAAAAACATGACTTTGGTTATTTTCGTATTTTAAGTTGACCTTTTTATGTAATAAGTAAGACATGTTCCTAGCAATGCTCGTTGGATCATGTATATTTAACAAATAAAAAAAAGTTTGACAATATTAAGCGCAACTGTCCTGTTAAATATTATAAAATCTTAACACAAATAATTTTGTATTGGTATTTCTCAAATATTGTTGTGTTAGTTTATAATAGATAAAGTGGGTATGCTTCTTATGAGAACTAAAATAATATTGTTCTGTCATTTAACAATATTAAGGTTTAGTTTGTAGGGTTTTTTAGTACCTACGGTTTTATGATTGAAAATTCACTCACTAAAAACACAGAGCAAAAATATTTAAAGGAATGGAAATGTTCCAATGTAGCATCAACAGTATTTTAGTATTCAATAAATGTGCCTACCTAAGATTATAAATTATGTCAACATAACTAAACATAAAATAGGTATATCTTGTTCTAAAATACTATTTCCACAAACACAACATCCTTTGTTATTCTTTTTTTTTATTAAAGCTATTTTCAAAAATATTATATAATTTATTTTAAAAATACAATTTCCAACTCTTTTATTTTATTTGTGCATGAAAGATTAGGTTTTGTTATGTTGAGGCAGTCTATAATAAAAACAAAAATATTATTAGCATACTAAAATATATATTAGTGTGGGTTAAATATCTTAAATACTATATATATAGCCTATTAGGTTACTTTGTGAGGTTCCCAGTTGTAAATGATATGTGAAAGTTTACTTGGGATTGTGCAGTAACTACAGTAGCCCCATGGCTTCTTTGGTGCTGACAGACAGCTCACAGCTGTCTTCTGACAGTCAACATTTAGGTATATACCTAAATTTTGACTATCAGAAGTGAGAGCTGCTATACACATGATTTTGCAGATCCTATGGTTCGGTGTAGGGATACATAATTTGGTCTGGTAACTTTTCAAAGCTGTCAGTCAGCACCAAAGAAGCCATCGAGCTAGTGTATCTATTTTCTTCAAAAGGCAGGTGTTACCAGCTTTGTCCAGTGGCAGCAATGTAAAGTGTGAAACTGTGTTGTTCTTTTCATTGTAAAAGTCATAAAGTCATATTGTGTTTGTTCCTTTCATGTTTTTATCCCCCCTTTTCTATAACCTACCTTCTTTCAAATATAATACAATTACTTTGTGTAGTTTAAATAAAAGATGTTGAAAAATTTAGATTTAGAATATAGTCTATGGCAGCATCTCAGGATATTTTTAATGAATAATTTGCAATGCCGAACATGTACAAACATCCCACTAGTAGATAATTGTGGCTATTTAATAATCACATTTTTTTAAATGTAGGCCTGTGTGTATTATTGTTCAAACAGTTGTTAGAACAAAAAAAAATTGTTGGGGTCTAGACGAACCTGTCTAGTATTTCTTTTTATCTAGGAGCGTCATGAAAAACTTAGCAATACACTATGGGTGCCGTGACCCTAGAAATTTTGGGAACCTTTGGGCTATAGGTTTATATGGACATTTAAGCCAATGTTACAGATTATGGCCAAATGTTATCCTTTGACTTAGGTGAGTAGGCCCTATATTTTTAATATTTTAGAATGTTATTTTATTTGAAATGTCTTTAACTATTCTGGTGAAGTTAAGGTGTTACACCTTGTCTTACACTTAACCAAGTTACAAAAATTATAATCAAGAAATATTTTTAATGAAAAGAGATAGCTAAATAAAATAGATTTTAAAAACTAAACAATTAGAAAATACATTTTAAGCCAACCACATTCAAAAATGTTATTACATAATCAATTATTACCAATTTTATCTCATTCATACAACATTATTATTCACTAAATTAACAAATCTTCCATTCTACAAAATTTATATCAATGTGTTTCATTACAAACAATTAATTTCAGACAAATAGATACACACACACATTTATCCAGCTTAGCTTATCAGCTACTCATGACCAAATTCTCAAAGTTACATTATTTTAATGAGTGAATATAGTTATTTTTTTGAAGCAGTTAGCATAGTAAAGTTCCTAGTGTTGATAGGTAACTCATTCCATGCCCGAGATGTCACTAGTGAAGGACTAGGAGTAGGACCAAGCTGTGTGTAAGGGTATACAAAGAATGGAAGAATTGCTAGCACATGTATTAAGCTGATGCTTTTTTCATGAACTGAAAATGGGATGAAAGATACTCTGGGAATGATGAATAAAAAATTTTGAAAGCTAAACTAAGAGAGGGAAATGAATATCGCTCTTTTAGTCAGAACAATTCCAGTTTTAAGTATGGTGTTGTGTTTGAAGTATTTTAGATTGTAAATGTTATTGTTATTATTGTTAGCACCGCGTCTTACTACCCGTTCGGGTTATATGCACTTACTCTAATGTGTAATGGTAGAGTGATTGTGTAGATGAAATGGAGGACCTACAGTTTAACGTGGAATCCGAACCACGGTGGAGGCCTGGCATTCCCCACATTCACAAGATGTCTTTCCAGAGGTGAAGGAAGGATTTGGTAATCAGATAAATATGTGCCGGGGCCGAAGATTGAACCCCGGCCGCGATTGTAAAGGAAATACACACATTGGCTTCGTAAGTGTTGGAGTCGATTAGATAGTTCCTCTGTTAGGTGATTGTATACAGGGTCACAGTTATCAAAACATGACAATATAACTTAAAAATTTACAATTTTAATATTTGTGTGAATATAGAAAAACGACATCCAGATATTTAAAACCTGATTTTAAGCTTTACGTGCTGGGTGTTCTACCAAATGAGTAATCTGACATCTCTTCCATTTCAAAGTGTAATTCAGCTGTGTGGGTCTAGTACATTTTATGGCCCATCTACAACCAACATACTCGCTTGACGGACTCGCAATTATGCAATCGCAAACACACTTGTGATTATGCTTTTTTTAAATACAAAATAGGCTGACAATGAAAAGTCGTAAGACGTAATTTCAACCAATAGGAACAAACAACAAACATGATTATAAAAGTCAAATTCATATTAATATTTTCAAATAAGAAATAGATATTTAGAAAATATTTGAAAAATATTTAAATGGTTAAATATGTGTGATTTTAATTGAAAATCCTGTATTTTGTAATATAAATTTTCAAGAGTTGTGGTCATAGACCAAATAACTTCATATTATTTGATTTTAATAGCCCATCCATATTTGTTTTTTATTGGGTGAACGCAAGCCAATGCAACTACATAAACACAAGAGATGGACAATGATCATCTCCACCTCAACAAGCGGGTCCGACAGTTCCGACATACGATTGTGTATTGTAGACAGACAAAATTACATTAGTGCGTCAAGTCTGACAAGCGCAACAAGTTTGGTTGTACATTAGCCATTATCCATCCCATTTAAGGCTTTTTTTTTCAGTGTAATGGTACAAGGTTTAAATATTTGAAACACTTATGCACAGTATAATGTGTAGAATTGAATGACACCAAGATTTAGAAACTTTTTAAACTTTTATTAAATACTATATTTACATAAAACTCGACAAAACATCACCCAAATCAATTTTAAAATGTAAAATTGATGATGTATGACTTTCGTTTGATTCTCCACAATGGATGGATAACATCATCCCATGATGATTTGCATTACACGTGTTATCTTGTGCAGTGCGCACTAAAATGGCAATGATGTATTTGTATAATGTGTACCGTCCACGTTTAATTATTACATTGAATAGTTTATCTATGATTATAAATTTAATTTACCAACATATGATAGGTTGGGTTAAGCTGGATTGGCAAAGTCATATTAATGAAAGGTTAGGTTAATCTGGTTGGGTGTCATAATAGGCCTATAATTTAATCGTTATGAATACTTGTGATCACCTTCATCGAGTCAAATTGCTTTAAGTTAAATTTACTACAAAGTAATGTTAATTATGGTTGTTATAAAAGGTTTTTATGCCTTCGTAGAGATAGTATAAATTATGTTTGGGGTTCAATATAATGTGTCAAAATAGTTCTAGAGCGACCAAAAAATTTTCGTTGCTTGGGTGAGTAGAACGTTTTCGTATTTAATGTATTTAATGTATTTAAAAGGTTTGCTTTTGCTTCAAATCAATCCTAAGTGTTTTAATGATTGGAATAATGTACAGTTTATATCAATATTTTTGATATTTAAAGAAAGAAATGGCCAAAAATGAGAAGATCTCGGAAACAATAGTCGGTAGAGCTGTAGGCCAGCATTCAAATTCCTGTTCAGGTGTAATTTTTACTAAACTTACACAAATAATCCACCGGAATGTCCTCTGAAAAGACATGTTTGTTTAAACCTTAATATTATTTGGCTCGATATAACCAAGAAAACATGTTTTTGACATTCAGAATAATACTACTCCCAAACAATTTCACATATTATTAAACAACCATATTCCAGTAATGCAAAGTTCTTGGAGGGTGGTTTAGGTAGGACCTACAAAGGTTTCAAAAAATTAAAAATAATGCCCAATGCTAATTCAATAATTATAACATAAACATTAATGTAAACGTCAAGATAACCACCACAGTATATATGGAATTAATAAAGAAAAAGTTTCCATTTAGTTATTTAAATAAATTACGAATCTAAATTATGCCTAGAAGATAGAAGCGTTATATTTTGGCATGGTTTATACTCAGTGCAAAGAAGTTTATTAGTATTTATACTTTCCAAACATTAGTTAATAGTGGAGAAAAATACTTCATATAAATATAGAAAACATATTATGTGGTTTTAATTAACGGCAATAAAACAATATATAAATTAAGTTACAATTTACTAGAATAACTTACTAGCACAGCAGAGCGCCATTTTTAACTTTTACTCCTTAGTCAAATCAAATGTTTGGCATAATTATACCCTGATTAACAGTTATACACACTAAAAAACATATTATTGTAATGCGTAAGTTTTTATTGGAAATAATAAAGGGTTGAGCTTGAATTTACATAAATATATTAAAAATCTAAATTGGCTTTGACTATGTATATTTTTTTCACCCTTACAAAAACTTAAAACTTATCAATTTAAGAATAATAAACTTAGCAACGAATGTATGGGTTCAATCAATTATTATACTCGAAACCCACAATTAATGTGTCGAAATTTATTAAGCAATATAGGATATAAACGCATTTTTTAAACGAGTGTAGTAGAATAATGTAATCGTTACATTATTACCTTCCTAACAACAGTTTAATTTAATCTAGAATAATTGCGTAGCTATGTACTCAGAAGTGAGAGCGGAATTACAGGCAATGTCACACCAATGATTTCCATAATATAAGTGGATGGATGGACATATTATGTGGCTGAGATTTTCGAACTGTCGTCTATATACCATAGTATAGAAGATAAAGGAACTTTCGAGTATCTCTTTCTCTCCTACACCCATACAAGGCTATGAGGTATTTTGACATCTTTCATTAATTTGATTGAACAAATGAGATACATCCATGTGTGATTAGTTAAATAAAAATTCAAAATACTATTGACATGGGAAACTTGGGAATGGGTTTGTTTATTGACCTGAACAAGGCTTTTGATGCAGTTGATCACATGATATTGATTGATGAATTGAAGTGTATTCAAATAGAAAAGTAATCGTTAAATTTGTTAAAAAAAAAAGTACTTAAGTTATAGATACCAAAGAGTTATGATAAAAAAAATTGAAAGGCTCAAAATTCTTCAGTGACTATAAACAAATAATGTATGGTATTCCTCAAGGTTCAATCCTTGGACAAATTCTTTTCTTAGTTTATATAAATGATTTACACAAAATTAATTTGAATTGACACATTCGGATTTTTTCAAATGACACTTGTTTATATTATGTGAATATTGACATAAATGTTATACTAAATAATGTAGAATCCAACGTCCCTCCTTTGCTAGACTGGATTCATACCAATAAACTCTCTATTCATTATCTAAACTTATCCTATTCTCAAAACTTAGCTACAAAAGAAAAAAGAAAATGAGATGCTGGAATATGTAGACTCTATTACATATCTGGGACTAACTGTTGACAAGCATCTCTTATGGGACAGTCACATAAATAACACAACAAAAAAACTAATTCCTATTGCATTCCTATTGCAGGAGCATTAAGAAGATGTGCATATGCATTAACTAATCCATTAAAAAGAACTTTTTCTTTGGAACACTCATAGCTTATATATATGAAAAATATATGGGATTTTGCTATCGAAACGAGACTTAAAGACTAACTGCACTCCAAAATAGAATTATTAGATCACTATATCAATTATCTGTCAAAAAATATAGAACTACTGAAATTTATAAATATCTGGATTTAATACCGCTAGATAAACTGGTTATCTACCAAACAGGCATTTTTGCTTACAAAATAAATAAAAATAAACTAAAAGTACCCACAAACTAGAATTCCCTCAGTCAAGTCATTATATTAGAGGATCACTTAAAATATATCATAAATCTTTTAACTCTGTAAACTATGGAACAAATTCAACTTTAAATAAAATGACAATAATATATAATGCAATTCTAACCGATATCACTGGCTTACTTGAACTGGCAAATTTTAAAAAGCGTTATAAATATTTTCTTTGCCAGTGAACAACTTTAAATCCAACATACAAAAATTATGTAAAGTTTTGGACCACCTACCCGCTATGATTGAAATAGATCTTCAATACTGTAAAATACCTCATCTAAGTCTCATTCCTATCTACTTGCTTTCAAACACAATTATTCCAATACATATATTCCCAGTAAACAATTTAGAATCCATTATTATTTCCCCTTATATACCTTCATATATTGTATATTATTGTGATAGTGTTTAATTTTCTGCAACTTTTATTTTTATCTCAAAGTACTTTTTTATTAATTATTTGCTAATATTATTTTTCTTTTCTTTTTTATATACGTATTTCTATTTTTAGCGCTTATTTCACATTTATATATGCAATCTACTTATCTATATTATCACACATTTTTCAAAATTATCTTAGTTGTAAAATTATAACGGACCTGGTGTATTTTATGTTTTGTGTATTTTGTTAAAAAAAAGTTTGATTTTGATTATTTAATTTTATTTCATGATAAAATATTCATAATATTTCCCTAATCTTTTAAAATTTAAACTAATGTAAAATTTCAATTTCTGTAAATCCATAGTCCTATAAGTGAGCTCTAGTTCTTTGGATCATGTAATTAATTATCAAATAAAGAAAATTAAAATGTTAGTAAAAGCTTTGAAGAGCATGTCAAAGTTAGACTCTGGTTAGTTTTTTCTTTGAATAAGTTGATGTAGCCTATTATATACGATCATTTTTGAAGGAAGCTCGATTATAAGGCTTTATTTCGTAGCAGAATCCTTCCCTATAGTTGGATTTAGTTAAGATATAAGACATTCCAGAATTAAATTTTTACTTCCGTTCTAAATGGACCTTTATTCTAACAATAACAATATATATTTACATATATGATATTATTCTGGTACGAAATAGAGCTTTATGGATTCGGATTATCACTATATTCAAGGTTTAGTTGATACCGTACTTCCTATAAGGCTATAACCTAAACTAACATTTGAACGTAAGACTTCTACACAAAGTATGCCATTCAAACAAATGCAATACAGTTTTGATCTAAATTGTTTCATTATAGTTAACGAACTCTCAACATAATATGGTTTATGAAAGCAATATACAAGAAATGAACCAACATTTAAAAAAATGATAATAAAATAATACTTTCTACACGCCTATAACCTAAGTGATAGGTTGAATGTATGCCAACTGCACAAAGTGTGTCATTAAAACAAATGTAATCAAGTTTTAAGATACCTTATTCATTACATTTATCGAACTTTCAATATAATTACCTAAGGTTTCTGATACCAATATACAAGCTAATAACCAACTTTAAATATAAGTGTAGTCTTTGCAGACTGTAAACGACATTGATGATAACTACATATTTAAACATGTTAAAGATTTTATTCGTATTTGTACAGTATTCCCTGTAAAACTGAATTGTATATCCTTTAATGAAAATGTTTCTTCAGGAAAGTGTGGTATAATACTACAAAATTTTCAAACAATGACACTTTTATTCATCAGAGACATGTTTTCGCATACGAAAATTGAAAGAAACCGTTAAATCTGTCCACCCGCATTATAGCAGGCTATAAACTTGAGCGTCACGCTTTTGTCCTTGGCTATGTGTATGTTATATTATAGAGACCAATGCTATCACACTACTCTTGCTTATACTAGAAATCAAGTGCTAAATATCTGTTTTTGCAGATCATATAACTTGGCGTAGCGATACATAATTATATCTGGTAACTTTTACAACTGTCAGGCACCACCAAAGAAGCACTGGATCCACTATAGTTGATGCCAGGGAAGTGAACTAGTTTGTCTAGTTCAGTTGAAGGAAGAGTTCGATTTGAACTATTAGCTTGCGCGCTACACCTCTAATATTTTATCTTAAAAGTAAGTTTTATGCCTAATGTATAAATGCATAAAATATATTTGGTATCGGTATCTTAATACCTACACAAACCAATATATTTCAAAGTAACATATTTCTTCATTTTAATATGTGTTATTTACTATGATTATGATGCTGATTAAGATTTGAATTCAAAAGCAAATATGGTGTAAAAATACCATATTATACAGGTAATGATTGGAGCGGTATCGGATTTACACTATCGATTTACAGAGTTTATTTATGATAATTTAAATTGATTAAATATTCACATTTTTCTTTGTGTTTTAATAAGTTGGTTATAAAATATTTACTTTTTAAACTTTATGGGAGTGAATAACGCATAGACACTTATTTTGGTGATAATTTTGTTTTTAAATACCTCTTTGTCTTATTTTTCTAATACGTCTTAACAGACTTTTCTTCTATCTGAGAAATCCTACCTCCTCTTTTTTAATGCTAGTTTATTGACAGAGCCATATATGATATAATCTATTAACGGTTTTAACCAAATAGTACGTTTCACAGTTGGCTCTGTCGGTAATATTTATATTCTGTCCTTAAAACAAAACCAATTTGTAAATCACATTCTAACTGACAGAGAGGATTTAGAATATATTATATGAACTATTTTGACTAAAGCAAATAGTGCACATCTGGTTTTACAGATGACTCTGAGAGCAATATTTAGTTTTGTGTTTCTAAAACGGAACAAATCTGTTGAGAAGTACTAGTAGAATAAAATACACGAGGAAGTATTATTTTATATTCAAAAATATAAATATATAAATAGTGCAGCCATTTTTTGTAGATAATTTTTATAATATGTTTAAATTTATAAATTAATGGATGCATGATGCAACTTTTATTTTAAATTAAAAAAAGTAGATATGATAATTTTCTATTACTCGTTTATGTAATAAATTTTAATTAAAAAGGACTATTTTCAACACATCATAAGTTTTAGCGGGAATTCGTTTCAAAATTTATTCTATCCCAATTGCTAAGCAGTATGCTGGAAATAGCAAAATAAACATTATATTTGAATTGTTTTGGTAACTATTTGTTTGCAGTGAGCGTTATTTTTGTATAAATGTGAACTAACTATTTTCAAAATAGCCGACTGTGATTTATTTGAAATTAAAACAAAAAAAATATTTAAAATGGATTTAAAAAATTATAATTATTCAAAAACCATTTTATGCTCATATTAGCATATTAAAAACAGACCCAGCTGTTCAATTAATAATAGTTTTAAAATATTTGAGTTTTGTAGGATGTGGATAAAGTATTCGTCTTAAAGAGGCCTATGTTCTTATTAGGACAATAATGCTTATTTTTAGGAATTGTAGATTTGTGGATTTTTAGGTATTTGTTGAACAAAGGGAATCATCATGGATCAAATAACAAGAAAGGAACTATAAAACAAGCTTGGGTCACTTCGTTTTTGCGACGGAGATAGGTTGTAAAATCCTGTTCTTGTATCGCTTCATCTTATACATCATAGCAGAGATAAATGGTACATAGTTCAATTTGAATACGTCCACGACGAATAGATAAATAGTTTGACCAATTCAACTGGAGGAGTGGAATAGTTCATTTTGAACTGTTAGTTCGCGAACTGCATCTCTCTGACCTATATTGTTCGAATCAGAGATAAAACATAACACTTGAGAGTTGAAACAGTCCCTTTAAAAATGGCTGGGGAATTATTAGGTTATCTATTTATATCTGTACTTATATTAATAAATACTGTACAAGGAAGTTTAAATGAAGGTATTGTAGGAGCTAGAATAGAAGTAAGTAACATTTCTTTCTTTTTATATTTAATTGAGGTATCTAACGTGCATTTTCTGACCGACTGATTATATCAGTACAGAATAATTTCTAATAGAGGGAAAGGTATTTTCACAAATATTACAGGGCTATTTTACATGAAAGAATTGACATGGGACCGACAGTTTCACTTCTCCTCTGAAGTAAGCTGTGCTACGAGTTTTTATTGCTCAAGAAAAATCTGTGAGCAAAAAAAAGGGGGGCAATGTATTAATTATAGCACAAAGGTAGAGGGGAGTGGGGAGGAAAATTGTGTAAATTCGGAATAATCCCTCTTTTACCACTAAGCCATTAAGTTTGATAATGTCTTTATGTCAATTATACTAAATTAAAAAAACAACTACTTAGCATAGTTTCGCTCTTACCTAAACTGGATCAGAATTATTTATTTATGCGCTGTCACCTTGATATATACCCTTGCCAGTTTTATCTATATCATGTGTCCATGTGTAGATTTGTTCAAATTATCGCCAAGGATGCCGAACAACCTCTCTCACGCCCCTGAGTCTAATGGTGGAAGCAATATGTCGTTGACACATCCTTGGTGCGGTGTTTGATTTGTAACTATTTTATTATCTATGAGGGACAATGCGAATGAGTGAGTGCTGTTATATGTAGATGATGCCGTATTAATGACAGAATGAAAGTGACTTGCAGAATGCATTAAGTTTTGAGTGGTGACAGACAGAATGGATCTTCGTATAAATGTCTCCACAATTAAGGTAATGGTTTTTGATGAGGATGGATCAGGAAATGATTGTAATCTTAGTATAGATGGAAAACTCATAGAACAAGTAAATGATTTTCCAATAGGTCACTGTGAAAGAAGCGTCTTATGATATTTTGGGCATTTTGAGAGGTTGAGAATGGCTCGAGTGACGAAACAAATATATTAAGGTAAAGTGTATGGCTCAAAAGGAAGGGGTAGGCCATGTAGGATGTGGCTAAATGTTGTTGATGAATATGTGAAAAAGAGAAAAATTAAGAGTTTTTAGAATAAAAGAGCATATATGACTAGGTGTGTGGATGTTGTTGAAGCGAAGGGAGTATGCAAGGATAGGGAAGTGTGGAGTAAGTTAGTGAGGGTGGATTAAGTACAGAATTGTTGTTTTTGACCCATATGCACTGTTTCTTGCCTACCCCGTAAGGTAATGGCTTTATTAGGTATTTATTTATATTTTATTTTTTTCATCTGATAGAGATCAGAACTTTATGTTGCCCACCATTTTAAATTATACGAATTGCTAGAGCGGACTCATTTTATAATATTAAGTTGATTATTAGAAAAGTTAGTTAAAATCTATATAAGTTATGCCTACCATTTTGTATCACAAAAAATTAGCAAATGGTTTATTTCCATGCTTTAATTTTCATAAAACATTGTGAAAACAGGCGATACAAACAATAAATAGTGCCTATATTAAACACCGCAAAATATTTATTTTCATTATAGCTCTGATGGATGGCTTTTGATATAGTTACTAAGATCATTGGTAGGTAGTAGAACTGTGGTCTCAAGTACATCAAGGTTTGTTGCTGTTCGAATTGTCTGCTGCACTCTTTGATAGGAAGTGCCTGGGGTGTGTGAATTAATCAAGTCAAGATAACTCAAGGATTCTCAAGACTTCTGGTACAGCCTTTAATACTCTATGATAGGGGTCAGCAAAGTTTTTTTTTTTGTAAAGGGCCAAATAGTAAATATTTTAGGCTCTGCTGGCAAAGTAGCAAACTTGAGGATATTTATACAGGTAGACCTACTTAGATAACAAGGTTTCACAAATTTATTGAACAAAATGTTATGTAATGATAATAATAAGTAGACTACATTTGTTTGAAATACAGCTCTACTAATGAGAAGAACGGAATCCCATTTTTTGAGATATCTCACAAAATTGGGGTTCAAAACTAGTAATCTCTATTATCAAAATGTATTGAGATTTTACATATTTCATCTTTGAAAATGTCCTTTCACACAGGTAGGTGCTGCCAAATGTAGATATAAAACCCCGAGCATATGATCTTAATTTACCATATTTATGGCTTGGAAGACATGTATAGAACTGTTTGATTCTTCTCTTGAAATTTGCTTTTTGGCATGTCATAACAATTAAGATTAATCACCTCTAATTAAAGGTTGAGTGAAAGCTCTTTAATTGTACAGTCAAATGATGTTTAAATATGAAAATGTCTTCTGCACTTGCATCAAGATCCGAAAAATCTCATTAAAACTCTACCACTACTGAGCCACCAAATGTGGGTGTATGTCTTCTCAATTAAACCTTCCTAATCCAAACCTATTATTGTAATTAGTACAAAGGCGTGTAACCCGAACGAGTAGTAAGACACAGTGCTAATAAAAAAAACTCTTCGAGAAACTGTTCTCGCAAAAAGGCTGATAGATTTAAATAAATCCTTTTTTCCCTGGATACATTTATATGGCTGCTACAATCAAACATGATTTAATTAACTCGCCATCAGTAAAGAGCTTTCATCCCTTGGCTAAAAAGTGAACCACTCGTAAACTTTAATGGTAGCCTCATTTTCATTTTTGGAAGAAATCACATTGTGATGCAATATTCCATTTTAAAGTTTCCAATTTTTCTGATTATTGCTTTCCTGTGAGCTGGCGATATTCTATTGAGTACTTAAGTACTTAGTCTGGTAATGACGATGTATATTGTACGCTTTTAATACAGCTATATTGTCATTACATATTAAACACAATGCTTTGTTATTTATTTCAAAATAATTCACACTCCACTCGGCCTTAAAAAGCATGACATTCGAAGCCCATTTTCCTCTATTTTTTTATTTTAATTTTGACAGTGTCATGATGGATATGTACAGCTTATAAAATGAGGAGAAAATGTCACAAAACAATGATACACTGGAAACACTGCCAAATTACAATTGTGTGGTGTCACAGCAGAGGCCATCAAGCAACGTGTGAATGCATAGCTATAGGAGTGCCACATACTGTCTTTCTCACAACTCCTCAACTCAGCAGTCAGCCGTTCCGTTATAGCAAATACTTTTAAATTTGAAAGAATTTAAATTTTATGTAAAATTTATTCTTAGCTTGAGGGCCATAACAAAAAGAGGCGGCAGGCCGGAAATGACTCGTGGGCCATAGTTTGCCGACCCCTGCTCAAAAGTTCATTGCATCACTTAAAAGTAACCACCCATTCCTAGAAGGCGGTAAAACATTTTTGTGTAGTTACTTGGTATATTATAATTTGAGATGCATACATCAATGCACGAAGGCTACTATTTTTTTTTTAAATTTCAGACCTCAGTGTGTGGTAGATATGGTGCGATGCTCATTACAGATAAACAAGCTTATAATTTTATTAATATAGATAACCTATATTACTCTATAATATATAGATTATAATCATCATCATAATAATAATAATCAACTGTTTCCGGCCTATGGCTAGGTCAGTTTAGTAAAGTGGCTCCGTCTTACTCTATCCTTCCATCATTATTCCTCCTTCAATTTCTTCCTTTTGAACACTTCCTGTTTTCTGCCCCTCTCATCTCTTTCTTGGCCTCCCTTGCGTTCTTTTTACTACATACTTCATCTCTTATTATTTTCTTTGGCATCCTCTCTTTTTCCATATTCATTATTACTTTTACCATCTTAGTTTTACTTCCTCTATTATCTCACATACTCCCTTCACTCCCACTCTTCCTCGGATAGCTTAATACCCTATCCTGTTTCTCCTCATGACAGCTATAATTGTCCTCACAAACTTCATTCCCATGACTTCCACTTTCCTTTTCTCTCTTACATTCAATGTCAATGTTTCTGCTGCATGTGTGACAATGGGTACAAAGCATGCCCTGTACAACAGTTCCTTACATTTCAAGGGCACTTCTCTTCTCCATAGCAGGTCACATACACACCCATAGAACAACTCTCCCTACTGTCCTCTTCTCATTACATCCTTCTCTACTTTCACTTTTCACCTCAACCATGCTTATAACTTATTTTACATTCTGCACTTTTTTCAGCACTACTCCATCCAAATTTATAGCTTTACTAGGCCTTATACGCTTCCATATCATTACCATCACTTAACACTTTGCCATGCTAAATTGCATTCCACACTCTTTAACTTTCTCATTCCAATCTTGTCGTAGTTCCTATACTCCCTCTTCCTTCTTCCTCCATACTATCAAATCACCAGCAAACATCATGTCTTTCATTCTTTCCTCCCTGAATTTTTCTGCCACTTTGTTCATGATCATTTACAATACCATTCCAAATAATAATGGTGAAAGCACTCCCTTGCTTCACTCAATTTTTTATTTGAAACCACTCTGTCCTCCCATTCTAATTCTTAACACAACTCTTATCATCATACAAACTTTTCATGCTCATTACAACTCCTCTTTCCACTTCGGCCTCCTCCATTGCTTTCCAAACTTTATTTCTACCCACACTATGATGTGCCTTCTCCACATCAATAAATGCCAATACCAAATATTTCCCATATTCATACCTTCTTTCCATCAGCTGTCGTATGGCAAAGATTAAGTCTATTGTAGACCTCTACTCCCTAACTAATTGCTATTCCTCTCTCCGCCATCCTAATATGTATAATTAACTATCCAAAACATGGTAACAGCCACTAGTCCTTGGAGGAGTGTTCATACATACGCCTACAGACCTAACCACACCATTCCCTTACAGGATATGCAAGCAACTGTGCGTATAGCTTAAAAAACCACTCCATACTTAATCGATCCTTACTAACTTTCTCCACACTTTCTTATCCTTGCACACTCATTTCCCTTCAACAACATCCATACACCAAATCATAAATGATCTAAAACAAATAGCATGTATGACTCGGTTTCCATAATCATATGATTAAATTTGGATCCTTTGAAGGTTGCATTATATAACAAATTATTTGTAGAGTTCTTCTGCTCATCATAAGGGTAAATTAGAATGGTAAGATTAGATTGATATTTTCCCTTGCACTCCCATTCCATTTCTCTCAGGCATTCACCTTCCAAAAGAGGTGGAACGCACCAAAGAAATGGGTGTAGGAGGAAAAATCTTGGTCTAAGCCTATGAGATATTTCTCTGTCCTCAATAGTATTTGTCTTGTTTTGATTATGAACTTTGATCTGCAAAGTATGAA
The DNA here is from genome assembly GCA_901482245.1 of Timema douglasi. Classification (NCBI taxonomy): domain Eukaryota; kingdom Metazoa; phylum Arthropoda; class Insecta; order Phasmatodea; family Timematidae; genus Timema; species Timema douglasi. Next base: position 617,221 of record CABEEJ010000016.1, on the reverse strand, counting down.
GTTGTTTAGAATGTCATTTGTGTGGGGTGAATAATTTGCTAATACTTGAAGATTTTTTATTATCAATGAAAAGGTGCTTTACTGGTGTTAGTGTTAAATTATTATAGTCACAGTGAAAAGAATTCTGAGATGAAATGACTACCACTCTCATTAGTTTTAAAAGGGGTCTTGAGCTTGAGATTTTTCTTTCAGAGCTGCAGAGCATGTCGACTAAACCGTCTACCCGAAGTGAAGGCCTTCATTTTTGGAGATGTTCCATCATAGTATCCTTAATTTCACACTTTAGATTAGCTGTCATTTAGCAAATTAATATTCTTTTAAAATGGCAGCCTCACTGCCTGGCAAATCATCAAGGCCATCTTCTAATAGTGACATTGCTAGGACTAATGCCACTAACAAGATACAAAGTAGTAGATCAGGTTATAAAATAATTGTGGATGGTGTTGATTGCACACCTAAACCATTGTATATCAGCAACCGCCAACTTGTAAAGGCGTTGAAGAAGTCTTGCGATGTGACACAAACCACAGCCTCACATTCAAGCTCTCACATGTCTGAAGCTTCATCTGCTGTGATTTCATCAAAAATATCTCCTGTGGATGTAGGACCCATACATTTGCCATATTCTGAATCAGAGTATGATAAACTACAAATTTGTCTGAGTGATTCTTCAGAAGAGCACTCTGAGAAGAAGTGGGTTCCCCCAAAAGACTATGTTCTCAAGAAAATAAAAGAGCCTGAACCACCCCCTAGAGTAATCCTTATTCTGAGAGAAACCCCAACATTTTTCCTATTGGAGCGACCAAGCTTAACAGAAATAAAAGGAACCCCAGAAGGTGATGAGGTTGAGAAAGATAATGCGTATTACGAGTACATGACTGTTGGCAAAGGTAGATTGCGATACACTAGTAATGCTGAGGTTCAGACAACTTACAGTGCTCTGAAGAACAAGTCAGCCATGGCCCCTCCTGTGGAGACTAGGGATAGTTACGCTACTGCTTCTACTTGGGATCTTTATAAATCTTACCAGGACCTGAAAGACTAATAGCAGAGCAAAAATAGTTGCTTTGTGGTAACAACAGCCGCCTAAAGATAGAAAAAATTAACCAAACATTTTGGAAGTTATTTATGTTTAAAATATTTTATCTGATACATCTAGAAGTCTAGTAAAACTAAAAGGAAAGAGTCAGTTTGATAAGTTAGAGAAATATGAGTAAACACGGCGTTAAATTTGGGGACTGTTCAGGACCTGAATTCACTAAAGGGTACAAGTAAGAAATGACAAAAAAAAATCAGGGTGTCCAGTGACCTGGATAGCCTGGAAAACAGGGAAAAGTCAGGGAATATAATTACACTTCTGGAATTTTCACATAGTCACTAAAAAAATACTCAAATTTTATTTACAATAGTCAAAATTACATTTTTCTACGATTTAATACACACCACAATCTCTTTTAACACAGTTTAACATACTAATTTTATTTCTCAAAGTCAACATGGAATTTTTTTGTCTTATTTCTCCATTCTTCTACTTCATGTCTTTATTTTTTAAACTCTATTTGTACAAAGCAATATTTTAATGTCTTAATATGATCTCACTGACATCTCACTTAGATCATTCTACCCAATAGCCCATAACTTTAGTCTGTAATTCTTCATATAATGTCACAATTTCAGAATGTGTGTTTAAAAATATTATTGCATCCGTTTGCGATCTTAATAAAATAGTATTTGTAATATAGGGACTGGAAAAGTTGTAAATTGGTTCTGGAAAACCTGGAAAAGTCAGGGAATTTTAAAATATGGTTTAGCTGGACACTCTGGCAAAACTTTGTGCTCAAGATGGACCATTTTAATTTGCTCCAATTCTTCATTCACTAAACAATGTGCAAGAATTATGGCGATGTTGCCGAAACATAACTTGTTTTGTTTTTTACCAATCCATGTGAAGAATTTACTTCCAAGTCAATGCTTTGGTATTGTATATAAAACATTTATAGAAACTTTAGAACATGTTTTTAAAATATAGCCAGATGCCATATTTCATGACAAGATGTCTTTGGATTTAGTAGAAAGCAAAACCTCTTTGGATCTATAGAAATATTCCTCAGTTTGTAGTTATATTTGATGATTTTTTATGTTGTTTTGTCTTATAATAACTAAAGGAATGCCAACTAGGAATGTCGATTATAAAATGCAACAATATCGGTTAAGGAATAAAATTTTGTTCACTATATTTAAATCTAGATATAAACATATTGTGGAGTTGTGAGACACGTATTATTTTGATTTCTTTATCATTAATTTGAGTACAGTCATTCTGAAGTGTTAAGATAATATGCCATTTTAATTGATCAAAGTGATATTATTTTAAGGGTGCACCTACTCCTGACTGGGTGAAAATAAATAGGGCAAAGTTACTCTCAACCTGTACATTTATTTGCTCCCTTTAGTGAGTCTCGGCCCAGGAATGCTCGGTTTTAAGATAAATTGAATAGTTTTTGTCATTTTTGTAATATTATAAATTATTATTGGTATGGAATATTTGATATTATAAGACATATCCTAGTTTCTTTTCATGTACAGAAAAATCAAAGCGACAACAAAATTATTTTGAGCACAGGGATTCATCATGTTTGCTAACAATAGTTTAACAACGGCTTAATATGTGTGGCAAGGATTAGGAATGTAGAGGAAATTAACCTGCATTAGTATGGAAAGAGAATGGTAAAAAAAGTATGATAAATCAGATATAAAAACCACCTCAAAGTGAACTTGGGCAAGATTCAAACCTCAACCAACCTGTCACTGGTAATCCAGTCATGTGTGAGCTTCACACCCTAGGTCATTTACCCACCAATACCGGTATGTGTGCAGTGTATAGTAGTTCGCCCAAGTTTGAACATTAAAATAGTCATGTAGATATTTTGAATGATTATTTATAAGTGCTTAAACAAAGAATAAATAATTAGTTACACTGTAGACTTGTTTTATATTGGTTTGTAGGATAATTTACACCATTTGTAGACATAGTTGTACACATCTTTGACATTTTGTAGAATGCATAATGCAAGAAAAGTATATTGATTGCATCTGCTTGCCCTGCACAATATGAAATGGCCATTGTAGTTATAGGCTTTGTCTTTATTACTACACAGAAGATTTTACATATACATACGGTGACCATAATTTTTTTTAGAAAAAACAGGACATTAAATTATATCACATACGAGTAGCATGGTGTGCAACATGCGTGTATAACTTATGTATAAAGTAGATAGAAGAAAAATAATAGAAATAGAGAAATAAAATAGTTTAAAGATAAAACCATTTATTAAAATTCACTTTTGAATACTAGTTTAAGAGAGCGAGTTATATAAAGTATAATTTATATACATCAAGTATTAGACTGGCTTTTATTATTGTGTACATAGTCTTTGTAAATAATACTTGTGCCTAAAGTTTCTAAAAAAATAACTTGCAAAAATAAATATTTTAAGACTAATCACATTTACAAACCTATTGGTAATAAAACATAGGACTACAGTACTTTAAAAAATGCAATAAAGAGAAAGTGAATTTTAAAATAACACTTTAGGAACTACTTGTGCCGGTTCTTGCTTCATAATCATACCATTCATATTTATCTGAGCTATGAATTGCTTTTAGAAACTTTTCTTTAGATTTAAGGTATTAGAACATTTCCCATACATGTTTCGTCAAAATTGGTGTAGATCTGCATCACAGCCTTTAATGTCCCAATACTCATTTGGGTTTTTTCACTCCCACAGTAGTTATTTATTATTGAAAAAGTCTCTCAACTGAAGAACTCGTGGCAGGCAGGCAAAATACAAACTCACATAGCAACTGTAGGTTTTTAAGAGGTTGAAGCTTGTTGTTCATAAAAGTAAACACTTCCAACCACCTGGTTGGAATAGGAATTTTGAACGCTATAATTTCGTCAAAAAGACCATCTTCATCTACAGTAGAGCCAATGGTATCTTTTAAAGCCTCATACAAAGCCTACACCTTCTCCCGCGTAACTTGCTCATGTAATCTGACCCATTCAAAAAGTTTTATCTGTTGAAGATTAGCAGTCAATTTTTCCAATTATGCAATGCAACCCGAGTAGAAAGCCTTAGATTCTGTAGAAAAATCACTTTTGTAATTCACTTCGCTGACTGTTTCAATGCTGCTAAGACAGCTTCTTACTTTCACTGGCAAGAATACAGAATTTTCCCTGCTTTTCAATTTCTCAAGCATCTCAAAATATTCTAGTGTGCCATCAGTCTGCAGAAAGACCAAGACACTTTTCCACTAAATTTAATGAAAACAAGGTAGAGTAAACGTAGCTATGTAACTGCTCAGATTATTCTTCAGAAAGGTCTTTCAGTTCCAGAAGCTTGACTTTTACTCCCTGGGTACAGTCAAAGTATCTTACAATCAATGGCACTATCTTATTGTTATGGTGATTGGAAGAATCAATCATAACGCTGAAATAATGTGCTGTTCCTAAATCAATATTCAATCTCTCCTGGGCCTCCTTCTTGTTTCAATGCTGCTAAGACAGCTTCTTACTTTCACTGGCAAGAATACAGAATTTTCCCTGCTTTTCAATTTCTCAAGCATCTCAAAATATTCTAGTGTGCCATCAGTCTGCAGAAAGACCAAGACACTTTTCCACTAAATTTAATGAAAACAAGGTAGAGTAAACGTAGCTATGTAACTGCTCAGATTATTCTTCAGAAAGGTCTTTCAGTTCCAGAAGCTTGACTTTTACTCCCTGGGTACAGTCAAAGTATCTTACAATCAATGGCACTATCTTATTGTTATGGTGATTGGAAGAATCAATCATAACGCTGAAATAATGTGCTGTTCCTAAATCAATATTCAATCTCTCCTGGGCCTCCTTCGCTAAAACGTTTTTTACAATTGCTTCCGTTTTAGTGCGGACTGAGGAGAACTTCGGTTCAAACATACCTGCTACCAGCTTCGACGTACAGTCAAGGGAACGAAAACTCTGAATATGTTTAATTATATAATATGCAAAAGTACCCTCTTTGTCAGCCAAAAGAAAATTTTCAGAAGTTAATACGTTTTTTGTCGAGACAGCTGAAGACAAAGAAAACAAATGAAACCCGAAAAAAAAGGGGACAGGTAAGACATGAAAAATGGTAGGCTAGGTGGTATTATCACACAGAGCTAATAAAAAAGTTCTAATCTTATTCGAGTAAGCGCAGCACATGTGTTGAGTGTTTGCCAAATGCTCAAGGATGATGTTCCTTGCGCTGGCGCTGTTCAATTCAAAATAATATTTTCTCTTATTTCAAAACGAAGTATTTTTGGAAGTACTTGGTTTAAAAAACAGTACCTTTGGCTGTACTATCGCATGCTCTGTAGGAAAGCAGGGCATCACCCCAATAAACAGTACTGTACTGCAAAAAACAGTATGTATGGTCACCGTACATATACATTAACAATATACCAACACTAGTGTTTGTTCTGGTAGTAACAGATTCGTGCATTAAAGTAAATATTTGTGTAAGTTATTTCTGTAAAACTTCATTTAATGACATTTGAAAATATTGAAAATATATTTTTTACACTTTAAAATACCAAACATGAACCACTGATCCAATGTTATAGAAGCCACTCTCGTATACTAATCACATTTTAATTGTAACATCTTTTATTTGACTTATTAAAAAAAACTACTTTAAAACATTTTTAGGTCAAGAATTTGCATTTACAATTGATCAAAAGTTCTCAATAATAAGTGATTACACTATATTGTCTGTTGAATTTCTTAATTTAATACAGCGAGAATGTTGTTTTCAAGCCAATTCCTGGAGCTTCTCCTGAACTAATCCTTCTTGATGAAAATGAAAAGGTAGGTTACTCACAGCATAGTGATATTGCTTACTGAAATTATAGCCGAAAATAACTTTTTATTTGCAAACCCAGAGATTATCATTTGAAAGTAACAATTAATAAACTAACACTTATTTAATACATTTTATATCAGTCATTTCACATTTTTCATTCAATAATTTAATTTTTCAAATGGTTCTTATTAATCATCAGGAATTGGAGAGGTTAGATTTGGCCCCACTGAACCGTGAAGAATGCAACAGCCTACTTTCAAAATACGGCTTCCAGAAAAAGGGTTCGGATGTGGAATCAAATCGCATACGTGATGACTTTTGATGAACACAAGTCAGTTTAGGTATTATATGTAAATGTGTATCTTATAGGTGCTAGTGTTTACAATATCATTCCTTCTCTTGCATATCTGTCAACTGTTGATACATTTCTAAGTAATCATGAAATATAAAATATAATTTACTAGCAAATGTAGTGTTTGTGATGTTTTTAAGAGCATAATTTTTTAGATTATTTTTTGTTGTCATATTATAATCAAATGGAGTTTTGTCAACTTTAAATACACTTATATGGAACAATTTTCATCCATGGCATGTACTTAAGAACACTATTTAATGTTGTGTATTTTTTATTAATTTTCTGTTGCAATGATATAAAATACCTGAGATGAATTGTATTTAGGCCTACCTGTTGTTGATAGTGTTTGTTGAAGTATCGTCAGAGCATGTAGAGCGTGTTACAACTGCACATATTCACTTCCTAATTAATTGACCTTATGTTCTGGTAGAAGCAGCACTACAGGTTTAGTCACCCTCTTTTAATCTTGACTGGTCACCCATTTACTTCTCCAACTTAAACACTGTTCTACCTTTTGTACACCCTGCATTCACATTTATTTTAAAAGCCATAAAAATAATTTGCTATTTTTCTGTATTCCCGGGGTGTCTACCATCAGGGAAAACGGGAATTAGGCGGGAATTTTAAGTGATCGGGGGAAAACGGGAATAAGTCTGGAATTTGGTAAATTACAATAAAAATCTGGGAAAATGTTGTTTTACTCAAAATCTGATATATAATAATCATTAAATCAATAAATAATAATGTTATTTAATGGTAGTTTTTTGTTTGTAGGTGGGTAATATATTTTATAATTCCTAGTAAACAATGTTAATACAAATTCAAAAACAGTTTATTTAAATTTTAAAACTAATCATTATTCATAAAAAAGATAAATAGAAAAGTGAGGGGAGAGGGGGGGAGTTAGAGGAATGTGACATACTTTTTAGTCGGGAATTTTTGGAAATGATCAGGTGAAATCGGGTAAAAAGTTGGGAATTTTATTGCTCAAGTTGAGTAGACACCACGATTCCACTCCTGATACTTGCTTGCTGTTTTATATTATATACACTCAGGCTACCCTGAAAGTTAGCAAGCTTACCTTGGAGAATTACACCAGTGGTTCTCAAACATTTTTTAGATTGTACCTCTTGGTCATGACTAAATGTCTAATGTACCCCCACAATACATTTCCTCAAAAGACATATGTCAGGTTATCAAATGAGAAAATTTACTTTAGTCACCTGTCATTTTGCCAATTTTCCCTTGAGAGTTGCTTGCATAACCCTGGAGGTACACATACCCCAGTTTGAAAACCATTAATTAATGCAGTTTATAAAATATAGCCATAATGTAATTGTTCAAGGTAAGATTGCTAACTTTCATCGTAAACAGAGTGTACACTCATATTTTAAAAACACAAAAAGCAATATACAATTTTTCACAAACAAAACTTAAGAGCACGCTGGATACTCTGAGCTGACCTTCAGATGAAACCAGTACAGTTAAATAGTGTTTTTTTTATAATCGCATCTTACTGCCTGATCAGGTTATATATGTGTATGATAATTATTCCAATAGGGTAGCGATGAGGAAGGAAACATTTTATAGGTAATATACCTGCATTTGCAAGTAGAGTGGGAAACCATTTATGAATAATCACCTTCATTACACCTGACCGGGATTTGGACCCTAGTCTCCCCATGACCAACAGGTCATTCTTAACACGAGAGTGATGCCTTAGACCAATTGGCCACTGAAGCAGGTAGGGGTGTGTATGTTTTTTGAGAGGTCATTAAATTGAAAGAGGGCAGCAGGTAGAGGAGGGGAGTGCAAATAGAGGATTACAATGTTTCTGTAAAATCTCACACTACCCGAGAGTGGTTGACCACTCTGCTACTATTCAAATCACAATCCAATTTTCATAGAAAGAACCTTTATAAAAATTCTTTTTTTGTGTGGCCAACAATGAGTGATAACATTTTACTGTTTTATTGCTGTTATTTTAATGATGTTGGTAATATCATAGCTGATAGCTGCAAATAACATGCCCTGATGTGAAAGTAAATCTTTTAAATTTTCTGGCTGTCACATAAGGTCTTTCCATTGAAAATTTGACTCTATGATATGCTCTACTAGTTAATTCTGAATGTCAATTTCAGCTGTGTCTGAACATAATGTTTTACTGTAAACAGTTAAACTTAATTAGCATAATGTTTGCCCCTCGAATCTGTCACCATGTGCAAATGCATGTGTTGAATCAACACTAGAGACTCTCACTTGGGGACGTAGCATATACAAAATCTAATTAATGATGGCACCTCAGTGAGAGAGAAAGTGCTTTGCGCTCATGTGGCAGCTAAATATTGGTACAACTATTAACAGCTTAGAATTTGGTACATCGATATTGAGATTTCATAAATGTCCTGGGCGTTAAAAATTATTTATGTTTACAATTCCATTTAAATTACCTGAGGTCTACTGGTTGCTCACACAAAGTGTTATAATATGTATTGAACGGGCTTACCTTTAGTTAAAATGTCATCTCAAAAGTAAATAAAGAACTAGTTTTCATTGTAACTTGCCTCAAAATTGATTTGAAAATGTTACATTATTTTTATGTTATCGCAATATAACCAAGAGTAGTAATGACACTAATACATATTTACTATGTAGAGTCTGTTCCGCGAAGGAATTGTTTTCTGAAAGGCCTTTTTTTACCAGAAATATATTATATAATAGGATATTGGTAGGAAAAAATACCTTTCCGAGAGTAATTCCTACCGTGATTGTAGTGTATGAATTGTTTTAGGGTTTAGTTGTAATGTTTTCAAATTGGAATCTTGGAAACAGTTCGAGATTGAGATTAAACATTAAATATATATAGAGATAAATATAAATATATATAGAGTTCATACAATGGCCTAATTCGAGGTTTTTTGAAAACCATTTTACCCTTACTTAGCTCTTAAATTTGATAGACCTACTGTGTCTCAAAAAAACATTTCACAGGTACAGTTTTAATAAGAACCACAGACAACCTTGAAACATTTCATGCTTTGCCACTGCTAGAGATTCATTAGATTCAGTCTTTGTTTTGTTAGTTTTTAAAACACAGCAATATTATTTTTTGCAAACATCTTGTTATCATATTACAAAATGGGTCTAAATAATAATATGTAACACATTGATTAATAATTAGATAAAAATTACAAATGGTTGAAATGCAATTAGTTTGTTTTAAACTATGCTATTATTTCTTCTTACAAATCAATATAAACTGAAATATCAATACCTGTAGTTTAGCTAGGATTAAAAAAAAGATATGTGGGTACCATCACAAATAAAATGAAAACAATTTAAATTAAATCAAAGTTTCCAAAGCTTAGAGCATATAATTTTAATTTCCCTGCTTCAGATACCAACACTATTATCATTATTATTAATATTATGGTCTTAGGAAGTTTGAATAGTTGTTTTAATTTAAATTATAAATGCAAATTTATTTGTTAAATAAAAGTACATAAATAATAGCTTCAATACATTGTAACCATGCCCACCAAAGTGAATTTCAGTATACTTTACTGTTCACTGCCCTATGTTAAATTAAATAACACATTAAAATATGAAGATATTAAAAATAGACCATAAATTTGATGTCATTCGACAAGATGACTACAGTACCATTTTTAATTATATAAATCTTGCATCCTGCCTGTCTCTACAATTTTAGTTTTCAAACATTAGTGCCTTTTAAATACACTTAGTTTGCTTTTATATTTTAACCAAAATACTTACTCATATAAACCTGGCTAAAGATTTACATAAGTACAAGTACAAGACTCACCCTCAAGTTGAGTGAAGTTAATGATTCCCACTAGTAGATTATTATAGTATCACAAAGTTGTTATTTTAGTTTTTGTTCAATATTTACTGTATAAAAATGTGTTAAATAAAATGAAATATTTTTCTAAGGTGACGATAAAGAAAGTAGTGGCCCACAAATTGAATTTTGGGCTGGCTGCCAAACATATTTTTTCTATTCTGAAAAAACATTAAGTTTACCATCAAATATTGTTTCTAAGAATGTACATCTTGTAATATTGTTAATATTAAACTATATACTAAGAACCTTGATGGATATCTGTGGTACTAATAGTGGAAGTGAATTTTCATAGTACTTAAGGAAGTTGTGAGTATTCTTAAATTTTATAAGTTCAATCTCTAGATCCAGAAATCATATTTCAACACTATTAAAATTAAAATCTATGATTTTGTAGTTCATTTTAAGCACGGTTGTGTATTTTTATTAAGTCTCAAATGTATTTTAATCTGTATGTTCATTTATGGAATTATGTCATAATATTGTAATGTAGAAGTACAATGTGATGGTTGATGGGAACAACACTATTATAGTCTTTTCACCATACCTTTGATCTTTTCCAACAATTTGAAAAGTTATTAACAGTTTCAAATTCATTAGCCTTGTAAATATATTTTGTTAACAGCCAAAAGATGTGGATTTACTCCACTTGCCAAAGTGGCATAACATTTGCAAGGCTGATGAATATAAAACCTTTAAAAAAAGTTATTTAAGTAAAACCTTTCTTTGTTTACCCTGAAAGATATAACAATATAGCTCTATCTTAAAGTTGTATCATAATGTAATGCATAGAGGTAATTCACTGGATAGAGGCCCCATACTTTTGTCATTACACACTAAGTTCTTGTGACCTTGCCTTATTACATATGCATAGCAGGAGACGACTGAATTGTATCCATTCTAAATGGTATTGATTCAGACATTTCTTAAACAAGTACCCCAAATAAAAAGTCTGATTTGTAACTATTCTCATAATATCCACAAAATCTTGAATTGTATCCATTCTGAATGGTCTCCATTCAAACAGTTTTCAAATAAATGACTTTAACAAAATTTCTGATTTGTATCCACTGTCATTATTTGCATTATATCCGCAAAATCCTGAATTGTATTCATTCTGAATGCTTTCCATTCAGACATTTTCTTAAACAAGCATCACAAATAAAATGTCTTGATTTGTATCCATTCTCATATCAACAAAATCCTGAATTATATCCATTCTGCATTGTATCCATTTAATTGCAGCGCCACTTGTCTGACAGATGGCAGCAGCAGAGACTTTCCTTAACTCATTCCGTGCTTACTAGAGAGCAGCACTATCTCTATTTAAATTTATAAAAGATTGTTTTACTTATCGTCTTATTACTTTAAAATCTTAACATGGATTTTAAATTATTAGACTTATTTTTGTAAACATTACATAGTATACCTGAGTATAAGGTGCTTGTTTTGTACACAATGAGATATATATTTATATATATAAAACCCAGTATCATCTTGTTGATGACCCTGTGTATAAATACTATATGAGTTTATGACAAATTGACAGCATTAGCTACTTTCAAAACACCTTTTTATTAAACTTTTGCACACACAAAACTATCACCCACTCTAAGCAAAGATTAAAGTAGGTTATATCTCTCACAGGGCATGGCAATAAAGAAACAATGTTTTTGTAAATGTATGCTTTTAATCTTCATAGATTTGTGTTAAAGTGTCATATCCTATTATCTACAGATAATTTCATCAGTTTATAATGTAGGGCTACCTGGGTTGAAGATGGATTAAGAAATCTTATTTATAGGCTATCATACTAAACTTGAACACAGGCCTACGTTTTATGTACTAGTTTTGTTAAGTTTGATTGA